>PVJS01034408.1:0-13498 GCA_004027185.1 Glis glis | reverse complement strand
TAGCTCCTGCTTAACATATTAAGGGGTATGTACATGCGTGCGTGCGTGTGCACGCGTACACACACACACACACACACGACTTGAGTCCATGTATGGGGGCTCCCTGTCCTTTGCAGCTCTCCCCTGGAGGCAGTAGCACATGAACAGAGGGCTCCCAGGGGACTATGTGTAGGAGACCAATTCTGCCCATTTTTTATTTTCCTTTAGGATGGAACCCACTTCTAGTTCATTTCATCCTTAAATTAAAAATCAACATTGTGATTTTATTTAACCTTTCTCACCATTTGGCAACATCCTAGTCCCTAGATCCCGCATTCCCCTGACAACAAATCATAATGTTTGCCTATTGATCGACTGTAAATCAAACCTTTTACAGCCTATTAAATCACACCAGAATGACTAGGCTGTTTTCGCAAAGTCAGCGTTTTAGCGAACATTGTTGTTCCTTCTTGTCTACCAAGTTGGGAGCTGAGGCAGAGTTCTGCTCCTGGAGGTTGCGGACATCAGAATGGACCATATTTAAGGCTCCAGGCTAAATTTAGCCCTCCCAGCTGGTTGTTATTCCAGCAACTAAGTGTGGGCTTGCCCAGCTGTATTTTAAGCTGAGCCCCAAATTTCCCTGTTTGGTTTTGTTGTGTTCTGCAGGATTTTGCTTTAGCTACTGAAAAAATCAAGAGTTAGCTTATGGGTTTTATTTTTATTCTTTTATTTACTTATTTTTGTGTGTGTGTGTGGTACTCAGGATTAAACCCAGAGGCATTCTACCTCTGAGCTACACCCCAGCCCTATTTTATTTTTTATTTTGAAATAAGGTCTCACTAAGTTGTGGAAGGAAGGCCTCGTTAAGTTGCTGAGGCTGGCCACAAACCTGTGATCCTCCTGTCTCAGCCTCCCAAGTACTGGGATTACAGGTGTGCGCCACCATGCCTGGTTTAGCTTGTGGATTTTTAAACAAGTAAGTTCAACCAGAGTGAGCAAGAACTAACTGTCCAGTGGTGACATGAGGATGTGATTTGAAGGGACCCGTTCAGCCAGCGGAGGACACTGTCTGACCACCCTGAGTTCACTGCCTGAGAACATGGGGAGAAAGAAAGGCCTCGATTGCTAATCTGCACATTCCAAGAAGCCCTTCCCAAATTTTCACACCCTAGGCTTAAGGATAAAATAGTATACATCATATGCTACCATCTGCGTAGGAAAATAGGAAATACGTGTTTGTATATGCAAATAGTATTTCTGGAAACATTCAGGGAAGCTAGCAACACTGGTTGTCTCTGGAGAGAAAAACTGAGAGACTGAAGGCCAGAGGGTCTTGTGAGAAAATTTTTTTACTGTGTCTATACATTACTTACAGTTGCTACATTTTAAAAATGCACTCTTTGAGTAGTGCACCTGTACAACGACATGTAAAATCAGGGCCCCATTGTTCCATTATAACACAACAGTTTGTAATGTAGCACCTGCCAACACAGAAAGTCTGGGGAAGGGCAAATGGTAAATCACAAATGTGTGAGTAGCTATGTGTGAGCTCCCAGAGTATGCACACGTACACACATGCACTGGCACACGTCGTTTTTCAGCACATAATTGCACTATTGTAGGCTTTAGAAACAGAATACTGAATAAAAAGGCTGGAAGCAAGTATGCCAAGATGTTAATAGAACTGAATTCTACATGGAGGGAATAAGGGTAATTGCTGTTTTCTCCTCTGTATTTGTGTGCATTTGGGATGTTTCTTCCCAAAGTTTTCTCTTAAAAATAGCTCCGGGTCCTTTGTTTTTAAAAAGCAGTGTCTCATATAGAAAGACTATGAAGGAATTCGCATAAAAGCCAGTCTCCAAATGCTAATATTTGGTCTCATTAGATGCACCTGGATTTCTTCTAATTTTTGCTTATTTGACATCATTCGGGGATGACTCATATTTGCTAATGTCTTACCCTTAGATCTGCTCACTTCAGTTCAATAAGTGCTTAGGGAACAAGTATTATGGGCTCACAGTGGGCTGGGTGCTCAGGTACCAAGATGAATGAAACATGACATAGCTCTATTCATGTGGGATATAATGACCCTTTCTCTAAGAATTTTCTGAAGCAAGAAACATTTACATTGAAGCTAAGCTTTAAATAAAACACATCTCACTCATCAGAGTTACAGCAGCCATGGGCTCATGTCCTCCTCTGAAATCTTCCCACACAGGATTATTAGTTTAAGTACCATTCTTGCTCAAAGGAAGATACTGGACAGGATGAGCCTGAAGGCCACTGGATGGTTCTCTTTTGTAAGTCTAACCCTGGTCAACAGGGTGATAACAAGACCCAGGTGGCAGCATGGTCAAGGAAAAGACAAGTTAATCCTGGAAACTGAAAGCCAAATTTCTTTCTTTCTTTTCTTCTTCTTTGTTTTTGTTTTGTTTTGTTTTTTGTTGGTGGTGTTTTTTTTTTTTTTTTGGCTATTGTGGTTTGAACCCAGGAGCACTCTACCACTGAGCTACACCCCCAGCTCTTTTTATTTTTTATTTTGAAACAAGGTCTCACTAAGTTACCATGTGTTGGTCAGGAACCTGCAATCCTCCTGTATTAGCCTCCTCAGTACTGGGATTACAGGCATGTGCCACTGTACCTAGTTGAAAATCAAATTTCCTACCAGATGAGTCACAGTATCTTCTACGTCAGCATTTTAACCTCCTTGAACAGTTGTGAACTGGAGGTCAGGGTGCTGACTGGGTCAGCACTCACTCCAAGCTGTGCCTGGGAAGGGGCTGAACACCAGGGGGCCTGACATGCTATGTGGTGAAGCAGAGGATGAGGGTGGTGGGCACAGCTAAAGAAGTCCTCATATGAGGGAGGGGCTGGAGAGCCAGGGAAGCCCTTGGAGGTGGGGAGGAGACTCTGAGGCCTCCCAGAGCGCGGGAAGGGGTCCATGGAAACAGCTTCTGTTTTGTAGTGTCCCAAATAGGGCCTCCCAGAAACTGCCAGAACCTGACTGCATCATGGCAAATTGCTAGCCTTACTTAGACTAGTTGGTGAAGTAGGACTGTGGAAGCCAGAAGTAAAAAAATGACTCCGAGTAGCTCTGTGTGTGTGTGTGTGTGTGTGTGTGTGTGTGTGTGTGTTACTGGAGATTGAACCCATGGGTGTTCTATGTCCAAGCTAAAGCTCCCAGTCTTTTTTATGTTTTTGGTTTGAAACAGGGTCTTGCTAGGTTTCCGAGAGTCTCACTACATTGCTGAGGCTGTCCTCAAACCTGCAATCCTCCTGTCTCAGCCTCCAAAGTATTGGGATTACAAGCATGCACCACAACACCTGTTTGTTTTTTAATTAGCACCATAGACTCTTGACTCTGACCTTTAACATACCCTTTCAATATGTTCTTGACCCCCACCTTTCAATACACCCACTTCTGGCCAATCCCTTCATCATTTGTTTTGACTGAACTCAGGGCACCATCTATTGCTGGAGCAAACTATTTCCCTGCCAGTCGATTCCACAGTAACCCACACTTTCCAATCGGCAAGGCCCTTGTGCTGTGCAGAGACCTCCTGCTTCTCCTGTGGACTCCTGCTCTTACAGCATTCTTTCCCCAACCCCTCCATCAGCATCCTTGCTCCCTCAAGGGGTGACCCCATCTCCTTTCTCATGAGGAAAGGGGTCATCTTCTGTGTTTCATTCCCTCTTTCTACTCAAAATCTGTTATTTCACCCATTTCTTCTTGTGGCAGACAGACTCTAAAATGGCTCCCAACTCTCCCTGCCTCGTGGTATTTGCACCTTTGTGGAATCGCCTCCTCTTGATGTGTGAGGGACCTGTGACTTGCTTCTAATGATAGATATGACCAAGATGCTGCTGCTATAGTTTGGATCCTAGGTGTCCCCTTTGCGTTAGAGGCTGGTCCCTGGCCCATGGCGTTATTGGGAGGTGGTAGAAACTTTATGAGGTGGGGCCTAGTGGGAGGTTCCAGGTCACTAGGGGCATGCCCTGAAGGGAACTGTGGGACCCTGGCCTCTTCCACTCTCTCCTTTGCACCCCAGCCCATGAGGTGAATGGCTTTTTGCTCTACTACATGCTCCCCACTGTGGTGTGTTGCCTCGCCACAGGCCCCAAAGCAATGAAGCCAACGAGTCATAGACTGAAACCTCCAAAACAGTGAGCCAAACCAAATATTTTCTCTTTATAAGTTGCTTTATCTCAGGTACTTGTTATAGTAACAGAAAGCTGACTAACACATGGTATTCCTATGATTACATCACATAAGGTTGTGGCTTCCTTCTTGCTAGCAGACTCTATTGATACTCTCCTTCCCTGGCTTTGATGAAATATCCCCCCATACATAGAGGCCTACATGGCAAGATGGCAAAGAGCTGAGAGCGAACTTACCTCCAGCAGCAGGGAAGTAAGGCCCTTAGTCTTAACCCATGGCTACTGAATCTACTGACAACCATGTGAATTTAGAAGCGGATCTTTTCCCAGTTGAGCTTGAGACTCCAGCCCCAGCGACACCTTGAACACAGCCTCATGAGAGTCTGTGAAGCAGAGGACCCACTAAGCCACGCCCAGATTCCTGACCCACAGACTTGTGAGGTACGAAATGTGTGCTGCATTAAGTGGTGGTTTTGTTACACAGCAGATCACTCATGAATTTCTCTTTCCTTCCTTTCTCAGTTCCTCTCCAACTCCCTAGCTCATCCACATCTGCTCTGGACCCTATTCTTTCTTCTCTCTCTTTCAGGTTATTTCTTCAGCTTCTGAGACATTTAAATACACCCCCTAGCCCATGCTGAAACTGCACCCCCACCGTGGAGAGTAATGTACAACCTTGTGAAGCATTGCACTGGAATTTGTGGCCACCGAACTCGGGGGTCCTTAAGGGCTGACCTGGAACTTCCCAGACCATCTCCCTCTCCCTCTTGTGGGTCACTAGTCCATATGACCTTCCCAAATCTCCAATACCCCTTTCCCTATCCTGTCTTTCAGATATGATCTTGCTTCCTATTTTCCATAGAGAAAAGAAGCAATCAATTACCACCCACACGCTCCCACACTGCATCAACCCCTGCGCCTGTGTCCAGGTACCCTGCCTCACCCTTCTGTTTCTCTGAACTATGAGCTGAGACCTCCCTTAAGGCCACTCTCTTGATTTGTACAATCGATCCTATTTCCTTCCACCCATCCAAGTCTACAGCACCAAGTCTCTTTATTTCTCCTTGATTTCTCACCATCCATTTGTCCCTCTAATCAACTCTTTTCATTAGTATATAGGTCACTGGGAACTTATTTCATCTTTTAAAAAGAAAAAAAACTTTCTTGGACTCATGTCTCTCTCTTTAGCTTATACTTTGTTTTCCTGTTCTTTGCAGCAAAATTCCTCCAAAGAGTTGTTGAAGCTCACTGTCTCGGATCCCTCTCTTGGAATTTTCTGCTGAAACTCGGTTGATCAGGCTTCTTCCCCTGCTATCCTGGTCTTGTCAGGTCACCAGTGACCTCCACCTGGCTAGATCTGAGGACAGTTCTTAGTCCCCCTCTCACTTGACCCAGCAGTGGCTCCTCCTTGGAACACTTTCTTCACTTATCTTTGGACACTACTTATGTCTGCATCTCCTCCCTCGCTGACACTCGCTCATGTTCCAGTGCTGGTTGCTCTTTCTCTCCCTCGTTCTAAATGTTGGGGGGCCCCAGGGCTCAGTCTCTGGGCCCCTTTTCCCCTGCATGTACTCCCTAGGTGATCCTGTCCTTTCTCACAACTTAAGTGCTACCTTTGTGCTGAGAACCTCGGTGTTATATGTCCAGCCTGGACCACTCCCCGAGCCGCAGGCTCACCTTTCCAACCACCTACTGAACATCGGCACTTACGTCCCAGGGCATCTCAGTGCCACTGGGTCTAACCCAAACTCCTGACTTCCCCCCTAATGCTGCTCCTCTTGAAGACTTCCCTTCTCAGCAACTCCATCCTCCCAGTTGCTAAAGCCAAAAGCCATAGAATTATTCTCGATTCCTCTCTTGATCTTGCATGCTGCAACAAATCAGACTATGTTGGTTTTGCACTTGCAAAATAAATCCAAGATCCAACCTCTTCTCATCGCCTCCACTGCCACCACACCAGCCCAAGCCGCCCATCACCTACTACTGCGCTAACTTCCTTGTTGTTCTTCCAGCTTCTGCCCTTGCCCTTCCTCAGTCTATTCCCAATAGAGTCACCAGCTGGTCAACTTAGAACATCAGTCAGATGATGTTACTCCTCAAATCAAACTTCAGGCACTTGCCATCCATATTGCTTAGAATAAAAGTCAAAGTTCCCCCAGTAGCCTGCTGGTGAGCCTTGGTGATCTGCCTACTGCCCCCCACTACTGCCCCTCATTTCTTCTCTGAATTCTTCTACCACTGACCCCCTTGCTCACTCTGCTCCAGTCACACCGGCCTCCTTGCTTTTCCTCAAACACAGGTCTGCTTCTCCCGCAAGGCCTGTGTCCTTTCTGGATCATTCTCCTGGCACACACAGATTATCTTGCACCTTCTTAAGATCTTATGCTCAAATGTCATTGTCAGCAAGGCCAGTTTGACTTACCCTGTTGAAAATTCCAACATTCCCACCCAGTATTGCCTCTCCCTCTTCCTAGTTTCACCTTTCTCTTTATCACTCCAGTGTCTACTGAGTGTTTTACTTATTAAGCTATTGGTTATTATCTGCCTGTCATCATAAACCATAAACAGCCTAAGGGTAAAAACATTTGATAATTCAATTCTGTACCATCAGTGCCTGGCACAGAATAGTTGTTCAGTAAAAATTGTAGCATGAATAAGCTGGGTGTGGTGATACACACCTGTAATCTCAGTACTTGAGACACTGAGACAGGAGAACTGCAGGTACAAGGCCAGCCTCAGCAACTAAAACCCTCAGCAACTTAGTGAGACCCTGCTTCAAAATTTTAAAAAAAGGGCTGAGGATGTAACTTGGAGGTAGAATGCCCCTGGGTTCAATCCCCACTACCAAATTTTAATTTTAATTTTTTTTCAGTACTGTGGATTGAACCCAGGGGCATTCTACCTCCAAGCTATATCCCCAGCCCTCTTTTTTATTCTTTATTTTGAAACAGGGTCTCACTAAGTTGCAGAGGGCCTCACTAAGTAGCTGAGGCTGGCTGCAAACCTGTGATACTCCTGTCTCAGCCTCCCAAGTACTGAGATTACAAGTGTGCGCCGCCACTCCTGGCACTACCAAAATTTTTTTTTAATTATAGAATAAATATTGTTGTTAAAAAAATACTTAAACTTAGCCAGGCATGATGGCACATACTTGTAATCCCAGTACTTGGGAGGCTGAGACAGGAGGATCACAGGTTTGCAGCCAGCCTCAGCTACTTGTGAGGCCCTCCACAACCTAGTGAGACCCTGTTTCAAAATTAAAAAAAAAATAGAGCTGGGAGTGTAGCTCAGAGGTAGAATGCGCCTGGTTTCAATACCTGGCACCAAAAAAAACCCCCACAAAAACTTGACTTGGTCTCTAGGATCAGCTTGCTGGGGACTAGAGGAGCCAGAGAGCTTGTGTTTCCATTGTGTACCTACAGACTTGACAAATCACCTCTATTTGGATGAGCCCCACACCTATATTTCTAGTCTCCAAATTCATATTTCTAGCTGCCCAATTAATGAATGTGAGTTTATATCTCATGTAGCAGTCTTTTTTTATTTCTCATCTTAGTAGTTCATTGCCTACCATTCACCTGTCATCAGACGAGAAGCCACGATGAATGGCGTTTGCGTAAGGGGGTGGGGTACCTGTGCTGAGCCATCCAACCAGCAGCTGAGAGAGCAGCCCGGGCAGTGTGCAGCCCCTTCCTTCAAGGAACCATGTGTGGTGCCACACACATGTTACAGGTAAATGTACAGGGTGCTATTGTTTGTTTTACCAAAGTGGAACTATCTACTTTTTATACGCATTAAAGTAGTATATACACCCTATAAACAGCTTGATTAAGGAAATAAATAATATTATATCTAATTATAATGCACTAATGAAAAAAGAAATTCAATTTAAAAAGCAAACACTATGATAAACCAATTTATAAAAAGCGAGAAAATGGAAAATGAAAGACACCTGTAATCTCACGTTCAAGAGAGAACTGCTGTTAATAGGTTTGTGTTCCTCTAGACAGTTTTTCATGCATATGTAAAGACAGATAACTCTTCCTAAGTTCTTAGTATGGGCTACATCCTTTATGCTGTGTGCTTTGAAATGAACTTGTTTTAACCTCACAATGATCCTCTGAGGTAAGTACTGTTATTATCCCCATTTTATAGGCAAGGAAACTGAGGTTTCATGCTGTCAAATTGGACCTCACAGGTCCTAAGCTGTCTATCAGTCAGTTTAGGCTGAGTTGTGCTACAATAACAAGCATCTTGGAAATCTTGGTGGCTGACAATAGCAAAGGCTTAGTGCTTGCTTATGCTAATGAGCCATTGAGTCAGCTCTGGCTCTGCTCCAAGTTGTCTTTGTTCCAGATCCCAGGCTGAAGCTGAAAGAGCACCCTGTATCTCAGACCTCACTGATCATCATAAAACAGGAAAAAGAGAACACGGAAAAAGCCAACAGTGGCTCTTAAAACTTTGACTTGGAAGGAACATATATCACTTTTACTCTCCCTTCACTAGCCCAAGCAGGCCATGTGACCAGCCTGGTATTAATGAACTGGAAAGAGTAACCTTCCCCCAGGGAAGTGCAGTAAATATTTTTTTCAACAATAACACAATCCATTGAAAGTACTGAGCTGGGATTTTAACCCCATCTTCAGAGCTTAAGAGCATAACCATTATGTATAATAAATATTTTAACCCTATCAGGAGTCCTCCTCCACACACTGGTAGGTCACCTGCTTTTGCACGCCATCTATGTTGGACCTCTTGCTCTGTTGGTTCATATAGACTTAGAATGATCTTGATTTAAGGTGACAGTTGCGTATGGTCTATTCCTCATTCTGCCTGCTGAGATCCTCTATGCCCTCAAGGTCCCACCCAGAGCCGCACCCCAGAATGAACCACGCTTTCTCAGCATTCTCGCACACTGAGTTTATGCTTCACATTAGTCATGCCTGAGCCTTGTGTAGAGTGACTTGTGAACACTTCTGTTTCCTTCAGTAGATGTTGAGCACTTTGAAGCAGGAATCATATCCATCTGTAGCTAAAGGTTTTTACTTTCCTGTGCCTGGGAGTGCTCCCTGCAGAGACGGGATACTGTTTGTTGACTTTTTCAATATGGTGGAGTTGTCCCCTGTGCTATTTCTGTCACTTCATTGCCTGCATCGGTCTTTTTATATCATTGAAATCTGGTGACCCCTTCGAAATTCATGCAGAATTTGTTGGTGGAAGGAGTCTCTGAATAGTTCTGCTTTTCTAGGCTCCTGACAATGACAGAAGCAATAGCAGCATTGAGGAAACAAAATGGCAAATAGGTATTAATCTCGGCCTTCTTACTCCTTAAAGAAAGATTATAACAGACGAAACACCAACCATGTATAATAATTGCTCTAAATCCATATTGAGTTTCCCTTCCCCTCTCTCTGGCAAAAGTTACTGAATGGATGGTAGTTAATCTCCAAGAACAGAGCTGCTGGAACAGTGCTGGGGCTGGAGCCTGGACTAGTGCCACAGTGCCAGGAGCACTTGCTAATTACCTAGGAGAGGGTCTTGCCGCATGCACTCAAACGCGCAAACACTCTCAGGGTTGAAAAGCTCCTTTTCGTGTGCTTGGAATGTTTACTTTTTTTTTTTTTTTAAGAGTGGCAAATAGAAAGGGATTTCTAATCTGCATCACAACCAGGAAGCCTGACACTTTGAAGGAAAGCCTTTCCCTGCCCCAAAGGCCAGGGCCATCTGGAAGAAAAGCCACCCTCCTAAGCAGCTTCCATTGAATTGGGGCGGATTTGCCCGGAAACAGGCATCTTGACTTTATTAACTTACCCTGTCATTAACTGTAGTCAGCATTGTCCTCTCCATCAAGCTCATCCTGAGACACGAAGGACAAATGCTGTAGCCTCTCTTGTCCCAAAGCCAGCTCTGTCCACAGGAGGGGCTTGGCAAAAGCCGGGGTGAGCGGGGCCCAGACCAACCAAGCTGGGCCGTTGTTCACAAGCGCCGTGTGTGAACAGGCGCCCTGTCAAGTCCACTTGGGGCCTCCCCTCCTTCCTCCTGGCCTGTCCCCTCCCTGCCCCTCAGCAGCACAGCCAGATTTCCGCCCTCTCCCTGCAGTGAGACAAGGCTGTCACCTCAGTGCACAGAGCCCATTCTGCGGTGGGGACCCAGGCTGGGGTGTGAGAGCAGCTCTGGGCCTGGCCAGGGACCATTATCACACCCGCCACGCGGCTTCCTGTCACGGATCCTGTGCCAGTGCTGTGTCAAGCCCATCTTGCATTTTTCGAGTGTCTCTAGCATCATTTCCTGAGCTGGAACATTTGCTCGTGCTAGGCAATGGCCTCCAAGCCCAGAATGCTTCTGCAAAGTGTCAACTCAGGGTTACTGGGACCACAGACTTCCAGGGGAGGGAGCAAACACGATTTTCTTATCAGTGCTTGAGATAGCCCAGCTTTCCTGTGACACCCTAGTAATTTGCAAACCAGAGCAGGTTTGCATATATTTATCTAAGCACAGACCCCACTTCCAGTAAAAAACAGAATATATATATATATATATATATATATATATGAACATATATAAATACACACATATACATACATCTATATGTGTATATATATATATATATATGTATATATATATATATATATATAATAAATCTAGCCAGGTACGGTGGTACACACCTGTAATCCCAGTACTTGGGAGGCTCAGACAGGAGGATCGCAGGTGTGAAGCCAGTCTCAGCAGATTAGTGAGATCCTCAGCAATTTAGCAAGACCCTGTTTCAAAATAAAAAATAAAATAGGGGTGGGGGTATAGCTCAGAGGTAGAATGCTCCTGGGTACAACCTCCAGTACTACAAAAATAAAATTTATTAAATCTTCCCTCCCAAGATAATTTAGCATCGCAAGCTTTCCTGCGGCCACCCCTGCTCTCTGGAGGACTGGGTGGGGGCAGCAGGAGCTGCAGGAGTCTGGCTCCTTGCACAGGTGGCAGCATGTTAGTCTCTGCTGAGCCTCAGCCCAGCTCACCGTAAATAATGCAGCCTGACAAGATTTCTCCTTTCCTTTTGCTTTCTCCTAACCCGTTCAGCCTTGCTCGCTGACATCATCCTGGTTGGATTTAAATAGCTAACTGGGCCATGTTCTTCTGGATACAAACCACCTGATTAGCCAGCTCCCTGGCCAGCCTCTACCTACGGCCAGTGGGACTTCGGGACCAGT
Organism: Glis glis; assembly: GCA_004027185.1. Lineage (NCBI taxonomy): Eukaryota > Metazoa > Chordata > Mammalia > Rodentia > Gliridae > Glis > Glis glis. Next base: position 2,156 of record PVJS01034408.1, on the reverse strand, counting down.
GGCAGCCAGAGCTGAGCTGTTGCTGGAGTTGAGGGGGTTTTCTTTTCTTTCCTTCTTTCCTTCCTTTCTTCTTTCTTTCTTTCTTTCTTTCTTTCTTTCTTTCTTTCTTTCTTTCCTTCCTTCCTTCCTTCCTTCCTTCCTTCTTTCTTTCTTTCTTTCTTTCTTTCTTTCTTTCTTTCTTTCCTCTCTCTCTCTCTCTCTTTCTGTACTGGGGATTGAACCCAGGGGCATTCTACCTCTGAGCTACACCCCCAGCCCTATTTTTTTATTCTTTAATTTGAAACAGGGTCTCACTAAGTTGCAGAGGGCCTCACTAAGTAGCTGAGTCTGGCCACGAACCCGGATCCTCCTGTCTCAGCCTCCCAAGTACTGGGATTACAAGCGTGTGCCACCACACCCGGCGTTGAGGGGGTTTTCTGTCACTAAAGGACGGGAAAACACAGATGATCCAGGGGTCTGGCCTTGTGTGCTAATACATACATGCCTGGGCAATAAATTGTGTTGTGATAATCTTACTACATCTGGGCATACAGGGAAAAGATATTGCATGTCCTTCGATCCCTTCTATTCAACAATGAGATTATGCCATCAAACTATGTGGTTAACTGGTGGAACAGAAATAAGAGAAGGGTAGGAAATCTCTGGAAACGGCAGCCTTTCCCTTTTCATGTTAAGGAGAAGTTAACTATATTCTGAGGCGGTGAGACCTGGCATAAATATCAAGCTGAGTTGAATTCCATTGTGCTCAGCAACGAACACTTCTAATTATTTTGACATTTTTTAAAGTAATGAATTTTGAGTTCAACTGTCTGCTAGGATGTCATTGTCTTCACTAAGAATTCTTGCAAAGAAAAAAGGATCTAAGAAAAGTGATTGAGGAAAGTTAGAGTGGGACTAACGTAACCAGCTGGACTTGTCATTCTAGAATTTTAACTAAGTAAATTTAAAAGCACCAGAGAGCCATCTACATAAATAACAGGTTGGAAGTTACAAGGCTGTGTTAAATACAGCAATCATGGTTCAAAGGAAAACTGGGAAACCTTAACCATATATGCAACTTGCAAAGGAAGTGCACGCCGGGAGCTGGAGAGGGGCACAGAGAAAGGAACCCCTGACTTCCAATTCAGAAAAACCGTACTGAAGCGGGTGCCATGGATGCCTGTAACCCCAGTACTTGGGAGTCTGGGACAGAAGGATCACAGGTTTGAGGATAGCCTCAGCAACTTAGTGAGATCCTGTTTCAAAATAAAAAAATAAAAAAAGGTCTGGGGGTATAGCTTAGAGGTAAAGTGCCCTGGGTTCGACTGCCAATAAAAAAGAAAACAAAAAAAAAAAGAAAGAAAAGCCATATTGAGATCCTTGCAGAAAGTATGAGAGAAAGTTTAATGGAAATTATACATACGCATATGCCTTCACAAAGAAATTAAGCCACAATCAATGTAAGAGATAGGAATACATTGAAAGCTCAAGTGCATTCCATTTTATAAGGAATAAAACTAATCCCTGTAAAGTCACCTACCTGTGTGACTGGATGCTTGGGGGAGACTCTGCCTGGTCCAAGCAGTCACCTTGTAGCTAATTCAGGCCTTTTTCCAGGCAAGACCCGAGCACGTTCATTGACTAGAGTCAAAAGAAAGAAAGAATTACACCAAAGAGTTACATTCAGAAACACACAGCAATGGGTTAGAACAAGCACAGCTGAGAGCACTGTATGGAATGTATTTACAGTCCCGGCAACAGCAGAATGCAAGCGCCCAGATCTATGGCAAAAGAACACATGATGCCTTGATTCAAATGCTCAGGAGTTAGTGACTCTATGCTTCAGTGCTAACTAGATGAAATGTGATTTTCTTTGTTGAGATGTAATAATGCTAGCTACTTTACACCATCAGTCATGTTATTTTTAATACATTCTGTATATTTAACCTATTTCAGTTTTAAAAGTCTACATACCATTTGACCCAATAATTCCACTTATAGAAATTTATTCTCTAGATAAGCTTATGTATAAGCACTGTTTGTAATAACAAAAGATTGTCCACAACTTAATAGTTTTTTGTTTTGTTTTTGTGGTACCGGGGATTGAACCCAGGGGTATTCTACCTCCGTGCTACACCCCCGGCCCTATTTCTTTTTTTTTTTTTTTTTTTTTTTTT
>PVJS01034407.1:11090-21704 GCA_004027185.1 Glis glis | reverse complement strand
TCTCTCTCTCTCTCTCTCTCTCTCTCTCTCTCTCTCTCTACCTACCTAGTGAGCCCCTCTGCAACTTCGTGAGACCCGGTTTCAAAATAAAGTTTAAAAAAATAGGGCCGGGGGTGTAGCGCGGAGGTAGAACGCCCCTAGGTTCAATCCCCGGTACCGCAAAAAAAAATAATAATAATAATAATAAAACAGGGCTAGGGGTGTGGCTCAGAAGTAGAACTCTCCTGGGTTCAATCCCTAGTAGCATGTACACACACACACATACATACAAAGCAAGGACACATTCAGAAATACCTGGAACAGAACTAACAAGATCAGAGAGGCCAGTCTACAGTCAGGGCTGTGAGGGGCCAAAGAGTGATCATATGGATTCCTGAATGAGAATCAGTGACCACGGTGAGTCAGAACTAGCCAAGTCTATTACAAGAACTGTGAGCTCACAAGGATTCTAAATAGTTGGAAGAGTTCACAAAGGAAACTAAAAGGTAGCAATAAAGGGCCCACTAGCTTGTAATATGATTGATTTTGATTTTATTGATCAGCCCATATCAAACAAGAACATATTTATAAAAGTAAGAGAGTACTTGTAGAAAGTGGGGGATATTTGTAGAAAGTCAGGGTAAGTTTGTAAATAAGCATAGTGCTGCAAAAGAGGGGGAGATGTGAGCAAAAGTGGAGATAAATTAGATGGGCTGTACTGAGCAGAGAGGAAATTTATTGTATTGGAAGAAGGAAGGGTACCAAGCTTAATTAATGGAAATAAAATGCACAAAACCAGTAAATTCACGTCTTTGTGTACCGGTCAGCAAGTCCTTCCATAGAGTGGGTCACGGGGAGAAGAGGGTTGCACATTGCTTGAGAAAACGAGAAACAGTCTGAGTGAGCTTAAAGGAGTGCAAAGTCAGTTAAGGTAAAAGAGAGTCAGTGTAACAAAAAGAGAATGGCAGGTTGTGAGGGAAATGTCAAGAAGTTAAAAATAGACTCTTCTTCATAAGAAGATAAAGAATCCAAGTTATGTAAAATAGCTGAGGGAATGAAAAGAAAAAGAAAAGGATATGAAAGGTTGTTTAAGTTTAATGGTGTATTAGAAATAAGTAGGCACGCACCAAGTGCAAGCAAAGAAAAACAGAACACAGAACCAAAGGGCCGAGCAGGCCAGCCACATTGCATGGGCAGTCAAGAGGGGCCACAGCCCGCAGGGCCACGCCCTCCTCCCGCCTGGACAGGTGTGCCAGATGAAGTCTCCATGAAGATGGTGGTGAGTAAGGACCTAGGGGGCCATAACAGTGATGAAATGCAACAACCTCAGGACCTGGGCACCCCCAAGTTTGCTTCAGTGTCAGGATCTGACACTGAAGATTGAAGCTGTGCTTTAGACTGAGGTCTGTGTTACCTGTAAAGCTGCCCTCATTGGCGATTGTGGATCTAGGGAGTTGGGAGCAAAATGCCACGGAAAGAAAGAAGTAAGTTACCATAAGAAGGTAACTTACTTACAGGTAAGAAGACAACAGTTACCATAGGTGAAAGCAGTAAGCTGTGTAAGCAGAGACCTTTGGTTTTTGCTAATGCTGTATCTGGTATCCCTCTATAGCTATCGTTGAACAGGAATCAAAAGACAGTGGAAAACAGACAGCCCAGCCTAATACCAACAATTCCAGATCTCTCAGAGAAGGGAACACGCAGGGCTTATATGCTGGTGACGGGCAGGGTCACCATCAGCTAAAGTAAAAGGACACTTCCGCTGTCCTGGAGGCCTCCCTGTCCACAGAAGCTCACAGGGGGGTGCTTAGCTGGGCATGGTGGTGGTTCTGTATTTGAACACTCTGGTAAGTCCTTGGGGAATCCAGAGCTTCCATGGTTAGAGTCAGGTCAGACCTGGTGCTGGAGCTGCTGTGGCCCCTAATGCAGCGGATGTGACAGATGTTGTGATAAAGCCTGGTCCTCAACCCCGAGGGCAGGCTGAGATGACCAGACACTTGGAATGAAATGAGCCATCTCATTTCAAATCTTGAGGCAAATCCACTCAGAAAATAGGGCAAATGGCTTGGACCCTGAGAGAAAGAAGTGGGCAAGTCAAGCTAAGCACATCTGGGGTGGAAATAAACTGGATTTTGCACATCCATCCTTTGCACCATATGGATCTGTCCATACCCATACATCTCTGCATCTTGTGTAGGAAAAGGCGATGCTCTCACTTTTTCCCTAAGAAAGGAATTTTTTTGGCGGTATCGGGGATTGAACCCAGGGGCATTCTACCTCTGGTCTACACCCCCAGCCCTATTTTTTATTCTTTATTTTATTTTATTTTATTTTTGCGGTACTGGGGATGGAACCCAGGGGCGTTCTACCTCCGGGCTACACCCCCGGCCCTATTTTTTATACTTTATTTTGAAACCGGGTCTCACAAAGTTGCGGAGGGCCTCACTAAGTAGCTGAGGCTGGCCGCGAACCCGGATCCTCCGGTCTCCGCCTCCCAAGTACTGGGATTACAAGTGTGCGCCACTACACCTGGCCCAAGAATGGAATTTAAAATCGAATTCTTGTGATATCCTGAAAAAGAGGAGCACAAAACCAAGTTAAATTCCATTATTACAGATGGTCATAATTGATATCGAGGGCCATGACTGATATTTATCATCTTCCATCCTCTACCAACCATTCTAGGTGCTCATACCCTCTGTCATCACTTTGGCTGGTCTGGGTTACTGGCCTGGTGGTGCGATACAGACCCTCATCCCTCTTGCCTTGCTTTTGTCAGGCCATGGTCACTGCAGTTACCCATTTTCAGTTCTCACTGGGCAGAGAAATACCAAGAGTTACCCCAGGGAATCCCCTGAGTTTCAGTCATACTCTTTCTCCATTAAGTAATGGCATCCTTTTCTATTCCTGTGAATCAGAGGCAACTATCCCTGCTAGTGTAGAAATACATTTCTGCTGATCCACTGGTATGAGGAGCCTGGAGTGGCCAAACCACAGTCACAGCTTTCAGTCCCAACACACGTGTGTACACACACACACACACACACACACACACACACGCACATATGTGCATGCACAGGAACTTGTCAGGACCAACCAAAAGTTACTGGAAACACAATTCCACAAGTGGGTCATTAAGAGACGTGGTGGTCAGGGGTAGTACTTCTATCACCTTGTTGTTGCCCTGCTACAAAATCCAGCTACCTGGGGAGACAAAACTATCCCACTCAATATCATAGTAGTAATGTGTTCCTGAGGGAATTGCAAAGATCAGCACTATCGCCAAAGCTTGAAAGATGCACAGTAGTTATCACACTCCAGTTTGTCCTTTTGGAAGATGCAAAATCTTGACAGATCTTGAAGAATGACTATGGGTTATTATATACATAATTGGGTAGTGAATCCAATTGTAGCTATAATCTGGATGTTGTATCTTTACTGGAGCTAATCAATATAGTCCTTGGCATCTGGAAAATGTTTTATTTTTAACTCAGAAGAAAACTGGCATGACAGCTGTATTCCTTCACTAATTTACCTCAAGGCTATGTTAACCAGCTGATTTCTGGCATAATATAGCCTGATAGAGGCCTCAGTTATCTTGATAGCCCACAGAACATCATGCTGGCCCATTACAATGATGACATTATGCTAACTGGACCTAGTGATGAGGAAATATCAAGTATCCCAGATACATGTGGTAGAACACATGTATTCCAAGCCAGGTTTGGTGGCGCACACTTGTAATCCCAGTACTTGGGAGGCTGAGACAGAAGGGTCACAGGTTCGCAGACAGCCTCAGCAACTTAGTGAGGCCCTTAGCAACTTAGTGAGATCTTGTTTCAAAATAAAAAATAAAATAAAGCTGGGGATGTTGCTCAGAGGTAGAATGCCTCTGAGTTCAATCCCCAGTACCACAAAACAAAAACAAAACAAACAAAAAACAAAACCACATGTATTCCAAAGGATGGGAGGTAAACTGAAAATTCAGGGACCTCACACATAGGTAAGCTTCTAGGGGTCCAAGGCCCAGGGCTTGTTGAAATCAGATTTTTGAAATGAAAGGCTGCTTTACCTTGAACTGTCCGCCATGAACAAAGAGGCACAAAGCTCAGTAGGCCCATTGGGATTTTGGAGGCAACATATACACATTTGAACATGTTGTCCCAACCCATATACTAAGTAATCATAAGGCTTGCAGTGTTGAGTGGAGCCGAGAGAAAGAAAATTTTCTGCAGCAGGTCTAAGTTGTTCAAGATACCCTGCCACTTGGGTCATGAGACCTAGAAAACCCATGGTATAAAAAGTGTCTGTAGCAGAGAAATTGCATGTGGAGCCCCTGCCAAGCCCTGATGGGAGAATCACAGTGCAGACCCTTAGAGGTTTGTTGTAAAACCATGCCCTTTTCTGCTGGCTAGTCTCCATTTGAAAGCAAATCTTAATTGCCACTGGGGTTTGGTAGAGTTTAAATACCAAAAAACAAAGCACAAAGTGATGATAGAAGTAGACTTTTACTTGCGGTGGGATGCTGTCAGCACAAGATGAGTTTGCAGTCATAAAGAACTGTCAACTACATTCACAGCTAAAATTAGAGGGAAGCTAAGCAGATGTGACACAGGGCACCATAAACTCTGGTACAGTCACTTCTTGCACCCTTGGGATCCCCTTTATAGCTCATATCCATTCTATTAAATCCACCCGTTAAAGATGGTAGCCAGCTGCAACCTCGGTAAGAGATTTAATATGCAGGGATTGCTGTATATTAAACTTGTTGTAATTAGTCCCCAGGGGTAATCGATACTACCATCTTTCTCCTTTACTGTGCTCTCCCCTGCACCTCCCTTCTAGCACTTGGTCTCACCTAGTTTGCCTGCCTGGCATGACTCAGACCTTCATCTCTCAGGGACCTGAGCTCTCGGCTGCCTCGCCCTTGTCAGGAGTTGGTGCTGCCAAGGCTCGTTCAGTTATTACCAGACATGGAAGTACCACTGAATCCCAGCCTCCCAGACATTCTCCTCACTGTCCTCACCATGGGCAGCTACCCTAGCTCTTTAGGATAATTAGGGTCAGGTGCCTTCATTGCTGCAGTCGTCAGTGCCTGCTGGTCCACGGTGACCAAATCATGGCTGTCTCAGATTGATGGAGGCTCTATTGTGCCCCCTAGTGGAATGTCCTCCTCCCAGGGAACCAGGACCCCCAAATCCAGCAATCTAAGGTGGAGGGGATGAGTGACTATTTGGGGTTGGTTACTGGGAGTGATGGTGAGAGGGACCACTCGTATTCCATCTTTATATATCAGCTGTTGATTTAGCAAATATACTTCATCTTGGAGGACAGTACCTCACCCACAAAGTACTGTCCTCAACTTGTGCCTTAGCTGAGTCTTTTTTTGTGTGGGGGGGGGTACCAGGGATTGAGCCCAGGGGCATTCTACCTCCAAGCTGCACCCCCAGCCCTAGTGTTTATTCTTTATTTTGAAACAGGGTCTCACTAAATTGCAGAGGGCCTCACTAAGTAGCTGAGGCTGGCCGTGAACCCGGATCCTCCTGTCTCAGCCTCGTACTGGGATTACAAGCGTGTGCCACCACGCCCAGCTTTAGCTGAGTCTTTGAGAGACCATTTCACCATTCTGTTCTGTCAGCTGCTTTCAAGTATACAATATATGGAGCCAGGCATGGTGGCATATGCCTGTAATCCCAATACTTGGGCGACTGAGACAGGAAGATCGCAGATTCGAGTCCAACCACAACAACTTAGAGAGACCCTCAGCACATAGACCCTGTTTCAAATTTTAAAATAAAAAGGACTGGGGGGTGTAGCTCAGAGGTAGAATGCCCCTGGGTTCAATTCCTAGTACCAAAAGTGCACATACATACATACATACATACACACATACATACATGTTTGGACCAGTGGACATTGTGATCATTGTTATGCACCTTCTTTGCCATAAAAGAGTTCGTTTGGTCTGAGGCAACATTATTTGGGGTCCCATGTCAGCTGATCAGGCATTCTTTAAGTCCGAGCTGGTACAGTGGATAGTGGCCTTGGGAAAGCACTCAGGATAGGAAAGGAAAATATTTAAGAGTCGGTGCCAATTTCAGTAAGGGGGACTCATTTTCCCTCCACCTAAAGAGGTCCTGTGTAATAATCTTGCCACCAAGGGCACAGTCTGCTGACTTGAAGAATGGTACCACATCACGGGTTCAGCATCAGTCACTTTTACAGACACATGAAGCATTCTTCAGTAGTAACAGCCAGAGCAGCCTGGGTTAGACCCTGTGCTGCTGGGCTCATGGGTAGCTTCTGTTACAGTTTGGTGTGATGCCATTGTGGGTTCTTTTCCTCAGCCCACATAGAAATAATGAGCTGGGAAACAAACTCCAATTGCAATGCTTAAGCAGGATTTTATTACAAGCAGACAGAAAGAGAAAAGAAAACGGGGGTGGGGGGAGAAAAGAGTGCCATGCCAGAGAAGGGGGTGTGACCGAGTACTTGGAACTGAGACAGTGTCCTTTTCTGAAAACTTGGCCCTTTTATTGTTTTTTTGTTTTTGTTTTTGTTTTTGTTTTTTACTGTCTTATCTGGTCTTTTCCCATGCCCAGTTGTACAGATGTACAGACCTTGGCCCATTTCTTTTTCTTTTCTTTTTTTTTTTTTTTTTCAGTACTAGGGATTGAACCCAGAGGCATTCTACCTCCGAGCTACACCCCCAGCCCTATTTTTTTATTCTTTATTTTGAACAGGGTCTCATGAAGTTGCAGAGGGCCTCACTAAGTAGCCAAGGCTGGCCGTGAACACAGATCCTCTGGTCTCAGCCTCCCAAGTACTGGGATTACAAGCATGCGCCACCACGCCCGGCTACCTTGGCCCATTTCTTACCTTTGTTCTGCCCACCAAATGCAGGTGCTGATGTGCCTGCTTTGTCAGCATCTACATGAAAGGATAATGTTTCTTTTAGCTTTTCCCAAGCCCGTGGCCTTCTAAGTTTTAACATTTTTATCTTTGTTATCAAATTAATTAATAAGCCAGTCTCATTCTTTAGTCTGTTCTTTGTTCTGATATCACCCATGACTACATAAGGGGATGCATGGTGTTTTGTTTTGTTTTAATTTTTTTTTTTTTTGTGGTACCGGGGATTGAACGCAGGGGCGTTCTATCTCCACGCTACACCCCCGGCCCTATTTTTTATATGGTTTATTTTGAAACTGGGTCTCACGAAGTTGCAGAGGGCCTCACTAGGGAGAGAGAGAGACAGAGAGACAGAGAGAGAGAGAGAGAGAGACAGAGAGACAGAGAGACAGAGAGAGAAGAGAGAGAGGAGAGTGAGAGAGCACACGCGCACGCACGCTGGGGCTGGCCGCGAACCCGGATCCTCCAGTCTCCGCCACCCAAAGTACTGGGATTACAGGCGTGCGCCACCATGCCCGGCTTGTTTTAATTCTTTAACCTCTCTGTGGGGTCTGTAACTTTTAGGTTTCAGATTTATCTTATCTCATTGCCATGCTGACAAACTGCTTTGCCTGCTTTTCAGGGCATGGGACAGACAAGACTTTGTAAGAAGCTGCCTGTTTTAACCTTTTAAATGCCTGCTCTGCTTCCGGACAGGGCATGGTATGAAATCATCTACCCATAACCAGATCATTTCCATCTCCACCTCTGTGACTATTCTGTTCCTGGGATTATTGTGAAAATACTATGTGACAAAAGCCAGACCTGGCAGACTTTTATTAGACGAACCATTCTAAGCGCCTGGTTGAGGAGTATTTTCACTGTAGCAGATGCTACACTGGAGTAGGCACTGCCTAGTGGTCGGTATTAAAATAAGCCACTAAGATCCATTCACTTTGTATCTACTTCCATAGATCCATCCCCTAGGTCACCTTGTCTCCAATTTTTTTTTTTTTTTTTTTTTGCGGTACCGGGGATTGAACGCAGGGGCGTTCTACCTCCGCGCTACGCCCCCGGCCCCAGTTTTTATACTTTACTTTGAAACCAGGTCTCACAAAGTTGTGGAGGGCCTCACTAAGTAGAAAGAGAGAGAGAGACAGGGAGAGAGAGAGAGAGCTGAGGCTGGCCGCGAACCCAGATCCTCTGGTCTCCACCTCCCAAAGTACTGGGATTACAAGCGTGCGCCACCACGCCCGGCCTTCCAATTTTCTAATCTTGATCTTTCCAGGCCCTTGACCAACCAGCTAAATCATTCTCCATTACCCAGGAGTTCATGTATATTCTTACCTCAAGACATTTCTCTCCATTCAAAGTGGCAATCAAAGGGTTGGCAGTGAAGCTCAGTAGTAGAGCCCTTAGCTAGCTTGAATGGGGTCCTGGGTTCAATCCCAGCACCACACAAACACATACACACACACACACACACACAGTGACAAGTGTACAACTCACTATTCCTTCTTTTAAAGTCACCCTTAATGAAGCATTAGTGTGGCAGCTGTCCAGTTTTGGCTAGCAAAAACAAGTCCTTAAACCCATCCATAAACCAGATCAAGTGATTTCTCCCCTATCAGCTAGCTGCAAGAAAAACCACTATGAAGTTGTACATGTGAAAGAAAGACAAGACACCAATGCAACAGAAGTGGGCAATAAAAACCAGCCACTCCTTCATATAACTTACTTGTACCTTAGAATCTGCTCTGACCTGATCCCAAATATACCATTTCCCTACAAAGGAAAGGCAGCTTCCATGGCAGCCTGGACCTGTTGCAAAGCCCTGTATTTCATGAAGGCTCCACTTAAAACTAACATCCTTCTGAGTCACTTGATATATGAATCACAGCAGGATTCCTAAGTGTGATGTATGCTCTCCCCAAATCCAAAGAGGCCCACCAAAAACACTGACTCTTTCTTGGTGGTTGGGTTTAGAGAGTGCAGTAATTTGTCCTCTATTTTGGGAGAATGTACCTGCATTCCTCAGACCACTGGATTCCAAAAAAATTCACCAATATGGTATAGCCGTGAGTCTTTGTAGGGTGTATTTATTCCCCATTCCCTGGCATGCATGTATCTTTCTAGGGCATCTAGAATACTTGACATTTTCTATTCCCCAGGCCTAATTAGCATGATGCCATCAATACCGTGGGATGCTGTGGGATGTAAAGATCAAGGCCCCTGTGAACTGTCTTTTGACAGACAGCAAAAAAGATAGCCTAGGTTTAGGACAAGACAGTGAATGTGTGTTGATGTCTTTCCCCTGTAGATGTGAACTCCTTTCAGTGGCAGTGATCAAAAAGAACACATCTGACAGATCAGTAGCCACATACCAAGTGCCAGAGAGCAAACTGATCTGTTTCAACAAAGACACAAATCTGGCTCAGCAGCTATAGTTGGGGCTATTACTTGGTATTGTCAGATGTCTGTCCATTTTGGTGGGCATGTGGTTGTAACATGTTTTAATTTGCATTTCTCTAGTGACTCATAAAATCAATTGCTTTTTATAGGATTATTAGCCACTTGGATTTCTTTTGTGAAATGCTTGCTCAAGTCTTTTGCCTATTGAAAACATTTGTTTGTTGGATTTCTTTTTATAGTCTAGATTTTTAAGGTCTGAATTGTATCTTCACAAAATTCTGCATTGAAGCTTTAACCCGTGATGTGACTGTATTTAGAGATAGGGCCTATAACTAACCTGTAATGGTTAAGTGAGGTCCCATGAGTCTGGTCTTAATACAATTGGCCTAGTGTCCTTATATAAAGAAGAAATACACCAGAGCATGCTCTCTCTCTCTCTCTCTCTCTCTCTCTCTCTCTCTGGAAAGGTTGTTGTATGAGGATGCAACAAGAAGGTGGCCGTCCACAGCCAGGAAGGGAGCCTTCCTTAAGAAATTAATTTTCTGGCATCTTGATCACAGATGTTTAGCTTCCAGAACTGTGAGAAAACACAGAAATGTGTGTTCTTTTTTTTGTGTGTGTGGTAACCGGGATTGAACCCAAGGGCATTTTACCTCCAAGCTACACCCCCAGCCCTATTTTTTATACTTTATTTTGAAACTGGGTCTCACAAAGTTGGGGAGGGCCTCACTAAGTAGCTGAGGCTGGCTGCGAACCCGGATCCTCCGGTCTCCGCCTCCCAAGTACTGGGATTACAAGCTTGCACCACCACGCCTGGCTGAAATGTGTGTTCTTTATATCACCCTGCTTATATTATTTTATCATGGCAGCTGAAGCAGACTAAAGCATAGTGTAAGCCTTTTGTAGGTTATATCTATTGCAAATAGCTTCTCATGTCTCCTCATCTCCCTGCCAATTGAGGAGCTATTGTGGTTATCTATTGCTGTGTAACAAACAAGATAGTAACCAACTCTTACCCTCAAACTTAATGACTTAAAACAATAATAATTATTATTATTTTTTGCGGTACCAGGGATTGAACCCAGGGGCGTTCTACCTCCGAGCTACACCCCCGGCCCTATTTTTATACTTTATTTTGAAACCGGGTCTCACGAAGTTGCAGAGGGCCTCACTAAGTAGCTGAGGCTGGCCGCGAACCCAGATCCTCTGGTCTCAGCCTCCCAAGTACTGGGATTACAAGTGTGCGCCACCACGCCCGGCTTAAAACAATAATTATTTATTTTATTTTATTTTATTTTTTGCAGTACTGGGGATTGAACCCAGGGGCATTCTACC
>PVJS01034407.1:0-10990 GCA_004027185.1 Glis glis | reverse complement strand
ACCCCCAGCCCTATTTTATTCTTTATTTTGAAACAGGGTCTCACTAAGTTGCAGAGGGCCTCACTAAGTAGCTGAGGCTGGCCGCGAACCTGCGATCCTCCTGTCTCGACCTCCCAAGTACTGGGATTACAAGCGTGCACCACCACGCCCGGCAATTATTTGTTTATGATTCTGCAGTTGGGGTACTGTTTGGTGGGAACAACTCACACAGCATTAGCCAGGTGATTTGACCAGGGCTGAAGAACCCACTTCCAAGGTGGATTGCTCAGTTGGCTGGCAAGTTGGGACTGGCTGTCATCTAGGAGCTCCGCTACAGCTGTAGGCCATGATTCTCCATGTGGGCTTCTCCTTGGGTCTGCTCTTTCATATCATGTGGTGGCTAGATTCCGTGAATATTTCCAGAGACAGGAAGTGGAAGCTACCTGTCTCTTAAGAGCTGAGCCTGGACACTGGCATAGGGTCACTTCTGCCTCACTCTCTTCAAGCAGTCACAGAGCCCTTCCAGACAAGGGAAAGGCCACTTCCTGATGGAAGGCACGTTAAAGGATTTGCACCTGCCACAGCACCTAAACATTTTGGTTCCTGGATTTGCGGCCCTTTCTTATACAGGCCACAACAGCAAAGGAATGAACAGCTACTAATTAATGGCTCTCTTGCTCCTGTATCCAACTCCTAGGAAATTCTCAGGTCGTCTTCTCTCTACCTACCCAAGCTCCTCAAGGACATTTCCCCACTCTCATATCTGACTTGTTTTTCTGATCTCCAGAGCTGAAGACCTTCCTGCTGCCCATGACCCCACCACAGCAACCAGTCATCTGCATCAGCTCTGTAGCAGGTACATTTTAAGTTACTTGGCATTGCTATGAGACTTCTCGCATTCTAATTCCTGTCTACCTTCGAGCCCTGCCTCCTTCCATTCCATCCCTTCTGCCCCATGCAGCTTGAGTTCTTTCGTGTGTGTGTGTGTGTGTGTGTGTGTGTGTGTGTGTGTGTTACTGGGGATTGAACTCAGGGGGCATTCTACCTCCCAGTTACACTCCAGCCCCCCCTTTTTGTGGTATCGGGGTGGGGTGTTGAACCCAGGGGCTATCTACCCCTGAGCTACACCAGCCCTATTTTATTTTTTATTTTGAAACAGGGTCTCACTAAGTTGCTGAGGCTGGCCTCAAACCTGCGATCCTCCTGTCTCAGTCTCCCAAGTACTGGTGTTATATGTGTGCACCACCACACCCAGCTCCCAGCCCTTTTTATTTTTGTTTTTTTGAAACAGGGTCTCACTAAGTTGCTGAGGCTGGTAAGCTCTTGACAGCCCGAACAATAGATTCTCTATAGAAAAGTAATAATAATAATAATAATAATAATAATAATAATAACAGCGATATAACTATCATAACTTGGTGCTTTTGTAGACCTGCTCACCTCTATTGGAAATGCCAGTCTCTCTTTACCCAACACAGTAGTTCTCAAAGACCTCACTCAGGATCCACTGATACTCTTAAAAGGGTTGATATTTAATAAAATTAATAATTTTTACAACTTTACTAAAGATACTTTAAAGTTAAACTGAACTTTAATTTTTTTTATTTTTTTATTTTTTTTTTTTTTGCGGTACCGGGGATTGAACCCAGGGGCATTCTACCTCCGTGCTACACCCCCGGCCCTATTTTTTTATACTTTATTTTGAAACCGGGTCTCACAAAGTTGCGGAGGGCCTCACTAAGTAGAGGGAGAGAGAGAGACAGGGAAAGAGAGAGAGAGAGAGAGAGAGAGAGCGCTGCGGCTGGCCGCAAACCCAGGTCTTCCGGTCTCCGCCTCCCAAAGTACTGGGATTACAAGCATGCGCCACCACGCCCGGCGAACTTTAAATTTTTTACTGCTAGCTGGTGGCAGTGAAGCACGCGGTGGCTTCTAGAACAGTCTGGGCCGCTGATTCATGCTGAGGCTCCTGTAGCTTTCCCCACCTCTAGTTTTGTACCATCAAGGAAATGTCAACCCAGTAAAAAGGGCCAAATAGTACCAGTACTATTGAAAAAATAGTTTTGATTTTATAAATTCTCTTCAAAGGTTTGGGGACCCCTAGCCATCCGCAGACCACATTTTGAAAACCACTGACTTCTCGATTCCTATGTATTCTCCAAAGCCTCCTTAAATGTTTCCTTCCTTGGAAAGCTCTCTCCTAGGTCTCCCATGCAGTAGCTTTCTCCTCTGGACAGCCAAAGTATCCTGATACCACTTCCGTTCAAACACGTATCACAAAAAAAATTACACACTTATCTCTTTACTTGACTGTCTTCCCTTTAAACTCAGAGTCTTGAGAGGACAGGCTATGTTTGCACATCTGAATGTGAATAAGGCTGAAACTTTAAACACAATCTTGCCAGAGGCCAGAAGATAACCAAAAGGTGACCAATGCTGATTATTATTATTTCAAAACTTCATTTCCAGCCAGGTGTGGTGGTGCACATTTGTAATCCCAGTATTTGGGAGGCTGAGACAGGAGGATCGTAGGTTCGCGGTCAGCCTCAGCAACTTAGTGAGGCCCTCTGCAACTTAGTGAGACCCTGTTTCAAAATAAAAAAATAAAATAAGGCTGGGGGTATAGCTCAGAGGTAGAATGCCCCTGGGTTCAATCCCCAGTACTGCAAAACAAACAAACAAACACCCTTCATTTCCAAGCCAGGTGTGGTCGTGCATAGTTGGGAGGCTGAAACAGCCTCAGCAACTTAGCAAGACCCTGTTTTAAAACAAAAAATAGAATAGGGCTGGGGGTATAGCTCAGAAGTAGAATGCCCCTGGCTTCAAGTCCCAATCCCCCTCCCAAAAAAAATCTCATTTCCAAAACGCTGCTTGTTCTCTGGCACTCAAAGACCCCTCTTACCCAGATTCCTCTCCAAACTCCCTCTAGACTGCTGAGCTCTTTTTTTTTTTTTTCGGTACCGGGGATTGAACCCAGGGACGTTCTACCTCCGATCTACACCCCCGGCCCTAATTTTTATCCTTTATTTTGAAACCGGGTCTCACGAAGTTGCGGAGGGCCTCACTAAGTAGAGAAAGAGAGAGAAAGACAGGGAGGGAGGGAGAGAGAGAGAGAGAGAGAGAGAGAGCGAGCGAGCTGAGGCTGGCCGCGAACCTGGATCCTCCAGTCTCCGCCTCCCAAAGTACTGGGATTACAAGCGTGCGCCACCACGCCCGGCTTTCCCTTTGTTTTATGAGTGTGTGGTGCTGGGGATCGAACCCAGGGACATTTTGCCTCCAAGCTACACCCACAGCCCTATTTTAGTTTTTGTTTTGAAACAGGGTCTTGCTAGGTTGCTGAGGGTCTCCCTAAGTTGCTGAGGCTGTCCTCAAACCTGGGATCCTCCTGTCTCAACCTCTCAACCTCCCAAGTACTGGGATTACAGGCATGCACCACCGCACCACCTGACTTCTCTTTGGGGTTTTTTGTTTTGTTTTGGTTTTGGTACTGGGGATTGAACCTGGGGGCTTTCTACCTCCAAGCTATACCCCCAGACCTTTTTTAAATTTATTTTTTATTTTGAAACAGTCTCACTAGGTTGACGAGTCTCACTACTTGCTGAGGCTGTCCTCAAGCCTGCAATCCTCCTGTCTCAGTCTCCCAAGTACTGGGATTATAGGCGTGCACCACCATGCCCAACTTCCCTTTGCTTTTTAAGATTTTGCTCTTCTATCATCTTTCTAGTAAAGTTATATTTGAGGGTTGTCAACTATCTCTGATGAACAAGGAACAAGGGGTTTGCCTCATGCCTGTCCATTAGAGAGGCCAGAGCCCTTTCAAGCTTGGAGCAGGGGTTAGTGGTCATCCTACTGGCCCTCAGAGAAGAGCCAAGCATAGTGGTGTCCACCTGTAACCCCAGTACTTGGGAGGCTGAGACAGGAGGATTGCAGGTTCGAGGTCAGACTCAGCAACTTACTGAGACCCTGTTTCAACATTTAAAAAATAAAATAAATTAGGGCCGGGGGTATAGCTTAGAGGTAGAATGCCCCTGAGTTCAATCTCCAGTAAAACACACACACACACACACAGACACACACACACACACACACACACACACACACACACACACACAAGAGCCTGCCATGCAATAGAGCATCTGGGAATTCCTTCCTGTCTGGAGTCCCCCTTTCTTTTTTTGTGCTTTGGTTGTTATGTGGGAGTGCACCCTTGTACCCCAAATCAGAATGTGTCTCATTGACTCTGCAGTTTTATTAATCCTCCTGGTCCTTTTCCTCTGTTCAGGTGTCTATTATGGGTGAATCTCTGGTTTCTTCCTAAGAGCTGGGATTTTGTAGTGGTTAAGTCTGGGCTGTGGACTCTAGTGAAAGCCCTAATTTTGCTGGTGACACTGACCAAATGACTGAAGCTTTCCACACGTGGATTTCCTTGCTTGTAAAATGAAGATACTACCTTCCTCGTAGGCTTGTTGTTGAGGTTAAGCAAGGTAACACAGCAAGCAGTCTTGCTCTTAGCAAGCACTCAGTAAACACACACACATTCATTGACACAGGGGCGGACCTAGGGCCAACAGGGAGAGACGCAGATTTCAATGCCAGAGTTCACCTGCCACCTAGCCCAGGCTCCATGCTGCCACATGAAGCTGGAGAGATGGAGAGACTCCGCTGCAAGAATCATTCTCAAATATCAGCTGTCTATCAACGAGACCAGTGTAGACCAAAACCAGTGTTATCACCTTGTGACCCAAAGAGCCTTCCCTCTCTCCTCCTTAGCACCAAGGCAAGGAAGGAAGGAAGGAAGGAAGGAAAGAAGGAAGGAAGGAAGGAAGAGAGAGGAAGGAAGGGGAGACAGGAAGGAAAAAAGAAAAAAAGAAGGAAGAAGGAGCCAGGCGTGGTGGCACACGCCTGTAATCCCAGTACTTGGGAGGCTGAGATAGAAAGATCTCAGGTTATAGGACAGCCTCAGCAAGTAGTGAGACTCTCATCAACCTAGCATGACCTTGTTTCAAAATAAAAAGTAAAATAAAATAAAATAGGGCTGGGGGTATAGCTCAGAGGTCAATGCCCCTGGGTTCAACCCCAGTACCAAAAAGAAGGAAGGAAGGAAGGAAGGAAGGAAGGAAGGAAGGAAGGAAGGAAGGAGAAAAGAGGGAAGAAGGAGCTGGGTGTGGTGGCACATACCTGTAACCCCAGTACTGAGACAGGAGGATCTCAGGTTAGAGCAAGTAGGTTATAGGACAGCCTTAGCAAGTAGTGAGACTCTCAGCAATATAGCGAGACTCTTTTTCAAAATAAAAAATAAAATAGGTCTGAGGGTGGAGCTCAGAGGTTCAATGCCCCTGGCTTCAATCCCCAGTACCAAAAAAAAAAAAAAAAAAAAAGAGGGGGGCGAGGGCTCAGCTTCTAGCCCAGCTGGGAGGCACAGAGCCCATGGGCATGGGCCCTGAAGGCTCACAGAGCAAAATCTTCCCAGTAAGAACAGAAAGCGGTGGAGTCATTTAGTCCCAGGTTCAAATTCTTGGTGCACCATGTACTTGCTGAGAACCTAGCAAGGTGCTCAGCCCATCTGGCTAAGCTCACTGCTCAGCTTTCAGCCACTCTGCTCTACACATCAGCCCACTGAACATTCAGTGCCTCAAACATACATTGAGAAAAATAAAAAGCACTGGACTCTCACCTCCGCACACTTGCACACAGTGCTCCCTTTACCCAGCATGACCCCACTCTCCACGCCCCCACCCTCCACCAACACTGCCCCCGTTCATCTGGTCAGTTCTGGCTCTTCTAGCAGGGCTGGGCTCAGACACCACTTCCTTCAGGAAGCCCTCCCTGATCACCTAGCCTACTGTAGGCTCCCAAGGAATCCTGAATTGTCTGGATGGCGGCACTTGGTATTCTGGGTTGATATTGCCTGTTGACCACACACCTCTCCAGAGCCCCAGGGCGTGTTCTGTAGTTTTAGTACCTCATACCTCACAGGTACTCAGTAAGTGAGGCTGAATACTACTGAAACCTTGTAACCATCAAAGCTGGACAAAAGCCCAGGGTGGGTGTTCAGTGAACATTTGTTGACAGGAATGGAGTGCAGTGGAATGGTGAAAATTCAACGATTTTATGATATTTAGCAGCATTTTTTTTTGTGGCACTGGGGATTGAACCTAGGGGCTTTCTACCTCTGAGCTACATTCCCAGCTCTTTTATATTTTTATTTTGAAACAGGGTCTTGTTAAGCTACAGCGTGCTGGCCTCTTTGTCTCAGCCTCCCAAATACCTGGATTACAGGTGTGTACCACCACCGCATCTGGTTTAGTAGCATTATTTTAAAAGTCCACAAGATGTCAGTGTTTCCACTCAAGAACAAAATAGGGTGCCAGTCTGGATGAAATTAAGAGCACTTCCTCTTTCTGATGCCAGAAATTAAATGTGATTATTAATATAGAAAAATAGAGATTGGTTGATTGATTGCATTGAACAGGTAATATATGCGCATGGTACAAACTTCGAATATGCAGTGGAAAGTAAACTCTCCTTTCTCCCTATTTCTCTCCCTTATCCCCCAACCATGATGCCCACCTCAGGGACAACTATTTTTATTATACATAGTATATCCTATGTATATAGCCATATGAATATAGCCATATGGATATGCTATATACATATATGTGTGTGTTTTCAAATAACACCAGTGGATATATACAACTTTTCTGTGCTTTGATTTTCTTCTACTAAAAATATATCATAGAATTTCATATTAAAACATAGAATTAAGCTGGGTGTGGTGGCGCACACTTGTAATCCCAGTACTTGTGAGGTTGAGACCAGAGGATATGGTTTCTTGCCAGCCTCAGCTACTTAGTGAGGCCCTCCGCAACTTAGTGAGACCCAGTTTCAAAATAAAGAATAAAAAATAGGGCTTGGGATGTAGCTCAGAGGTAGAATGTCCCTGGGTTTAATTCCCAGTTCTGCAAAAAAATTAATTAATTAATTAATTAAAAGCTGGGGGTATAATTTGGAGATAGAAACCCCCTGGGTTCAATCCCCAGTACCAAAAAAAAATGCTTGCCTCCAGATATTAAATGGTTGTTGTTTTAAGTTGATAAATTTATGATGATTTGTTATGCAGCAATAGAAAACTAATACATATGTTGTATCAGTTATTTGTAGAACGCCCTTCAGTATGTGTTCCTCTGATATTTTCTCATGATTAGAGTGAGATTATATATGCTTCACAAAATGCCGCAAAAATTATGTGTCTTCAGTGCAGCACTTCATGTGACTTATGGTGTCTACACGTCTTCTTTTTGGTATTTTACCTTGATGACATTCTTAAGTTGGCATCTGAAGATTTCTCCACTATAAAGTGCTTTTAGTTGATAAATATCTTGTGGGCGATATATATATATATGTATTGCGGTACTGGGGATTGGACCCAGGGGCTTTCTACCTCTGAACTACACCCCCAGCCCTATTTTTCTTTTTTTTTTTAATTTTGAAACAGGGTCTCACTAAGTTGCGGAGGTCCTCACTAAGTAGCTGAGGCTGGCCACGAACCCGGATCCTCGGGTCTCAGCCTCCCAAGTACTGGGATTACAAGCGTGCGCCACCATGGCTGGCTGCAGGTGATGTTTTAAAACTATATGAATCCTGTTTCTCCTCAAACTTTTACCCACTAATTTTAGTATCATCTGCAGATCTTGTCTGGAAATATTTATTACTGCAGTGTTCGCCTAATGGTAATTCTCTATTTCTCTCTTCTTTCTAGATTTATTGATTGGATTTCTACTGTAAGGAAGAACTGTCTCTTCCCCTAGTCCTCTCTCATTTATCTATGTATTGATTTGATTACTTATATCACTATGATTCCATGGATATTTGCTTCACTCTGTGGATAAAACAAACCTTATACTATCATTTTCCAGTCAAGGTGTTCGGTGACTAGTGGCGATCGTTACATGTCTAGGAATTCTTCACCATTGGCTCTGTGTTCCTTCCGCAGGCCTGCATCTGGTTTCTTTCTTTTTTTTTTTTTTTTTTGCGGTACTGGGGATAGAACCCAGGGGCATTCTACCTCCACGCTACACCCCCGGCCCTATTTTTTATACTTTATTTTGAAACCGGGTCTCACGAAGTTGCGGAGGGCCTCACTAAGTAGAGAGAGAGAGAGACAGAGAGAGCAAGAGAGCTGAGGCTGGCCGCGAACCCGGATCCTCTGGTCTCTGCCTCCCAAAGTACTGGGATTACAAGTGTGTGCCACCACGCCCGGCTCTGCATCTGATTTTGAGGCTGCCCTTACTTGCTGGCACATATAATTTTCCTGGTTTGTTTTGTGTTGTCCTTGCCCCAAGCATTTCTCCAAGCATAAATGGTTCCTGATTTATTGGAGAATAATGTTTAGATTTGGCTGTTAGATGTGTTTGGTTTTTACGACATCATTACTGTTAGATCCTCTCATAGAATGTATATATTACTGTCCCATACATCCTTACATATCTATATTTCTGTATTGATCTCTACATATTTTAAAACCATGAGTTCTAGACTGATATGTGGGAACAGTCAAAATATGGTATGTTAGGCTTCCTTGCCTCCTTCTGGTGAAGGCCACTGTTGTGTGAAAAACAGTTAAGCCTGTCCTTGAGGACACCATTTTGTCTTCTGTAACTCTGTGCCCAAGTTTGTTGCCGCTTTTGTTCTGACTTGGTATATAAACTGGACTGAGACGGGCAAATGCAGGGATAAGCGGAAGTGCTATGGGGAAGTCTCTGTGCAGAGGCCCGAATGTCCCCAGTCAGCCACCACTGGGTACTGGAGGCCTAGGCCTCCTATTTTAGCCTGCTATAGCTGGAATAAAGCCATATCTTACCTCCTGTCAATGTCTCTCTTCTTCTTCAGATAGACAAGATCAAATCCGCAATTTCCCAGCCTTACTGAGTTGAACAACATGATATCTCTGATTGCAATCCAATCAAAGGTTCATTTTAGCCTTTTCTCTTTCCTTATTTATAGCTTTCCTCTCCACAGTGAAAACCTAGCTCCTTTCTATTTATTTGTTTTAAGTGTGTGTGTGTGTGTGTGTGTGTGTGTGTGTGTGTGTGGTGTTGCTCTATTTTCAGGAAATATATTTTCCTCAGAAGCCTCTAGAATGGATGGCACAGAGTGGCCTCCTCCGACTCTGGAGGTAGAAAATGCTTCTTCATTCTCTGCCTCCTCCCAAATCCCACCTTCATATTCCCCGGTCACTTCATTGCAAACTAAGTGAAGCATGAGTTGTCTGTCTCCCAACCCAAGAACTAGAAGCTCAAGGCTGAGGTCAGGCAACTGCTTTCTGAGCAGACCACAAGGAAGCTATCTGGGGAGGAAGGTCTTTTAAAATGCTGGCACTATTGCCTAAGGGTTTTGAATTTTTTTTAATTTTTATTTTTTGTGGTACAGGGGATTGAACCCAGGGCATTCTACCTCTGAGCTACACCCCCAGCCCTATTTTATTTTGAAACAGGGTCTCACTAAGTTGCTGAGGGCCTCGCTAAGTTGCTGAAGTTGACCTTAAAACTGTGATCCTCCTGTCTCAGCCTCCCAAGTACTGGGGATTATAGGCATGTGCTACCATGCCCAGCTCTAAGGGTTTTTTTTTTTTTTGTTTTTTGTTTTTTGTTTTTTTTGCGGTACCGGGGATTGAACCCAGGGGCGTTCTACCTCTGTGCTACACCCCCGGCCCTATTTTTTATACTTTATTTTGAAACCGGTCTCACAAAGTTGCAGAGGGCCTCACTAAGGGGAGAGAGAGAGAGAGAGAGAGAGAGAGAGAGAGAGAGAGGGAGAGAGAGGGATCTAAGGGTTTTTTAGTTGGTTATTGACCATCTAGAATTCACTCTCAGTCCCATCTGATTCTAATGAGTGTTTCCATACTTGCCAACTACATCCTACACAGACATTGGTAGTTAACCTTCTCAGTATCCCTACCAAATGCTAATCACCCCTCATAGATGTCTCTATGAAAATCAAATGAGAGAATTCATGGGTAAGTGCTTGAAAACTATGCATTAGGCTGGGCATGGTGGTGCATGCCTGTAATCCCAGTACTTGGGAGGCTGAGACAGGAGGATTGCAAGTTTGAACCCAGTCTCAGAAAATTAGCGAGGCTCTCAGCAACTTAGTGAGACCCTGTTTCCAAATAAAAAGTAAAATAGGGTGGAGGGGTATCTTGGAGGTAGAATGCCCCTGGGTTCAATCCCCAGTACTACTACTACTACTACTACTAATAATAATAATAATAATAATAATAATAAAGAAAACTATGCATTACTAAGTAAACTGAAGTACTTTGGGTTGTGTCTGCAGCAAGAGGGTTTGAACTCTGCATATGCTGAGATGCACTACATCTAGTGACCCACGAGTAATGGGACCTCAAAGATTGTTCTTCTGCTTTGACCACCTTAAGTTGGGAGGCAGAAATATTCTAAGAACACAGGGATGGTGACACTGCTGTTGTGAATGGGGTGGTTATGTCTGGAAATCTCTTGAAATAGGAAGGTCAGAATGCTTTGGCTATTAAATACTTTTAAAACATTCATTCATTCATTCAGCAGTTATTTGCTGTGTGTTTTACCAACAGATGTGGAAATGAGAAGCACCACCTCTGTCCTGAGGAAGTTTAGCATAGGAAATCCACCCCTAGAACAGAGAATACAATGAAAGCTGCCATTTTTTGAAGACCACCTGCAAGGTAAGGATTGTGTTAGGGGCCTTCTGCATATTATCTCATTTAATACAAACATTCATCTGGAAGGTAAGAATTATTACCTTTGATAAGAATGAGGAATGTAGCCAGGTGTGGTGGCACACGCTTGTAATCCCAGTACTTTGGGAGGCGGAGACCAGAGGATCCAGGTTCGTGGCCAGCCTCAGCTCTCTCTCTCTCTCTCTCTCCCTGTCTCTCTCTCTCTCTCCCCTTAGTGAGGCCCTCCGCAACTTCGTGAGACCCGGTTTCAAAATAAAGTATAAAAAATAGGGCCGGGGA
>PVJS01034406.1:0-21602 GCA_004027185.1 Glis glis | reverse complement strand
CCACACATTCAGCCGGGCGTGGTGGCACACACTTGTAATTCTAATACTTTGGGAATCTGAGACAGGAGGATCTCAGGTTCCAGGACAGCCTCAGCAATTTAGTGAGGCTCTCAGAAACCTAGTGAGACTTTGTTTCCAAATAAGAAATAAAATCAGTCTGGGGGTGTAGCTCTGAGGTAGAATGCCTCTGGGTTCAATTCCCAGTACCATAAATAAATAAATAAATAAATAAATAAATAAATAATAAATAAGTAAACGTTGATGTTGAGTGAGTTGTGTTCTCAGTGTATTTGACTATGTCTTTTTATTCTTTTACTTATATACCAGGAAGAGTTGAGAATCCGATGGCATGGCTTTAATCACCTTGGGGAGGAACTTTTGTCATTTATCTGATTTTCGAATATATGGAGTTCTATTTGCTTTGAAAAACCACCCCATAAATCATGTTCACAAGGTAGCCAAGGAGCCTCTGCGGCCTTGGTTCTGTTCACCACAACCTGTGCCTTTCATGGTCAGGTCCCATCATGCCTGTTGCAAGAAGTTCCACTCAGAAAATGGAAATAACCTTCACCCAGTTGGTGAGCCTGCATTCTCTCAAGTACAGGACAGGGACAGGCTTGAACAAAATCTTAAAAGTGAAGATGAACAGATATTTTACAGGAGACTAAACAACTTTACCTCATCAGAAGAAGTGTTAAGTTTTATAAGCACACTGGAAAGTCTGCCTGATAGCATGGCTGCAGGAGCTTTACAACGGATCTGTGAAGTGGAAAAAAGAGATAGTGATCAAAGGCTACCAAAAGAAATTCTAGAGAGTAGCATCTTTCAAGCTTTATGTTTTCGATTTGAACAGGAACCCTCACATCTGTCAAACACTAGTTTGGTGACCGCTTTGGAAACTCTAACTTTGTTGAATTTGGATCCTCAAAGTAGCCTGATGCTGAATCTGGTGGCTGAATGCCAAAATCGTCTCAAAACAGGTAGCCTGGAAGTGCACAGTCTTTGTATTCTCGGGGAAAGCCTGATTAGACTGCAAGGTCCAGGGTGTGAGATGCTCGAACTGATTATATATCAATTGCAAGAGGAAAAATTGGAAACATTTACCCCAGAGGATATTGTGACCCTTTATAGAATACTGCAGGCATGTACTGAAAAAGTGGACCAACACCAGACATTTTTAAATAAGATAAACAACTTTTCCCTTTCAATAGTTTCTTACCTGAGTCCTAAATCCATCAGTCAAATGCTCACTGCCCTGGTGGTTCTTGATCAAACTCCGGCAATGCCTCTGGTTATAAAATTGGGTAAATATGTCGTGAGGCACATTTCTCGTTTCACTAATGAAGAGCTCCGGAATGTCTTGGAGGCACTCATCTATTTTGGACACCATGACAGGTTTTTTCTCATAGCCCTAGAACAACATGTAGCTGCGCTCTCTCTTTCCTTGGACCCTGAAGTTACCAGCAAAGTCATGGAGTACTGCAGTAGAAAACTGATCCTTTCGAAACCCATCTTCAATGCAGTGGCAGAAACTTTTGTTTGCCAATCAGAAAAATTTTCACCTAGTCAGATTTCTGAATTAATTGAACCATTTGGAAAACTCAATTACTTACCACCAAATGCCCCTGCTTTATTTAGGAAGCTAGAAAATGTACTAGTCACTCATTTCAATCATTTTCCACCCAAAACGCTCTTGAGACTTCTCCATTCTTGTTCGCTTATTGAATGCCATCCAGTCAACTTTATGGCAAAAATATTCAGCCCTTTTTTCCTTCAAAAACTGCAAGGTGAGTTGTTTATAACATTTGGAAAAAAACTTTGAACTTGTGATGTGTGTAGGTCTTCTAGGTACCGTTTACATTGAGTGGTGTTCTGCCTTCATTTTTTCTTCCATAATAATTTGAAGGTGAAATCTAAAGTTAATGGTGCTAGTATGAACACAGAGCTAAAGATTGCTAGAACAAGCTAGGCATGGTGACGCATGCCTGTAATCTCAGTACTTGGGAGATTGAGACAGAAGGAGCGTAGGTTCAAGGCCAGTCTCAGCAACTTAGTGAGACCCTGTTTCAAATCAAAAGTAAAATAGGGCTGGGAGTCTAGCTCAGAGGTAGAATGCCCCTGGGTTCAATCCTCAGTACCAAAAAGAAAAGAGTGCCAGGACGTTGTGCAGAGGGAGGAAAGCAGTATCAGATGAGGATCGCTGCCCGAGCTGAGCTACCGCGGCGTACCTGAGGGGCATGGTGATGACTATGGTAAGAGCCACCATAACATGTTAGAATCGTCCGTGAGTGAGCAACTGTGACCCCTTTTTCAAGAGGATAGTATTGTTCATCTTAATTCAATGCAGGCAAATATGTTGAATTTCTAGATCTCAACAGTTAATATTTCTACTACTACTTTTTTTGTCATTTATGATGTGTAGGTAGGATCTTACGTTCTTCAAGGTCAGTTTCATTGGTGGCAAAAAGAGGGCATTGTTAATTCTAATGAGTTCATTCCTAGTGTCTTTACAACTTCATTACTTGCGGAGTGAGTAAGCTCATGTATATTCATGACGTGCCCTCTCCCGTACCAAAATTCAAACTGAATGATGATGGGTGTTTTTTTTATTTCAGGTAAAGAGTCACGTTTGGACAGATTGAGTCTGGCACAACTGACCCAACTTTTCCTCACCTCAGTCCTAGAATGTCCTTTCTATAAGGTAAAGGCATGAGCATGAACCGTACAGCTTGATTTCCCTGTGGGGCCGGGTTTCTTTTCCTCCCTGAAATTAGGTCCCTGCACATTTGGTCTGTCTCAGTTACCTCGTTAAAAAAGCAGAACTTTGATTTACTTGGAGTCAGTTGCCATCAGGTTGCCTTTTCTTTGATAAAGTGGCCCCGTTTCTGTGTTTTTGTCCTGGAAGGACCAATTTCTTGTTGTGTGTGATTCCTTAGAGGGTTTCATCAGGTGAATGTGAGCTGCCGCACTCCCAGATTCTCTCTGAGGGGCTTAAAGGGTATTAGCGCTTCCCGTATCTGCTTGGGAGCAAGGTGTGAATCTCCAAACTCAACAAATCCTAAAGTATTTCCAAGTACATTTTTAAGCCAAGCCAGAAATTTCACTCTTACCTGGTAAAATTTAGTTCAGGTGGATTTTGCTTTTCCCATATAGCACTGTCAAGATTCGTCCTTATGACAATCACATGCCTTTTGTAGGATCAGGAACAGCATCACCAGGCTTGGCTATCCCCTGCTAGCCCTCCATATTCTTAACACAGTGTTAGAGTATCTGATTTTTGGAATAAGATATAAGAGTGAAAGACATCACTATTTTTTAAAAAATAGCTTTAAAACCACAAATGTACTTAAAGATAAATAATAGTCACACCCAGTCTCCTTCCATCTCTGAAGGAGCAGTGTTGCCAGCACTTTCTGTGCTCAGATGCATACAAACACATAAACACCGTCTTGTTTTTGTCTTTTATGGGATAGGCCTGACTAAACAGAGTACAATCTGTTTTTATGCCCAATATATCAAGGGCATTCCTAGAGTCCCGTACATGTAGATCAATTGCTTTCTTGAGAAAGGCATGATTTTTCATATTTATTCTGCCATTCCATTATTAGAGCATTTTCAGTATTTTTCCAACTCTTGTCAGTGTCAGCAGTCTATAGTAAACGTCCATGCATGTCATATCCTAGATCCTTTGTGTGTTTGTAACCTGTAAACTAGGTTCTTTAAAGTGGGATTTGGGGTTTGTTTTGGATAGATAGTGACAGATTTTCCCTAGTAGTTGTAGATGTTATACTTCCCCAGCAGTGAGTGAAGGTGGCCATGTCTCCCCCGGTTCTGCTGCGGTGTCAGTGGTTGCTTCAGTGTTTGCCAGTCTACTCGGAAAAGGACAATAGTGTCACATGTTGAAATTGCATTTTAATGAGCAATTGTGGAGTTACCTTTCTATACCTTAACTCATTTCTCTTCTGTTGTTAATTTTTTTTGTTTTTGCAGTACTGGGGATTGAACCCAGGGGCGTTCTACCTCCGGCTACACCCCCGGCCCTATTTTTTTATACTTTATTTTGAAACCGGGTCTCACGAAGTTGCGGAGGGCCTCACTAGGTAGAGAGAGAGAGAGAGACAGGGAGATAGAGAGAGAGAGAGCTGAGGCTGGCCGCGAACCTGGATCCTCTGGTCTCTGCCTCCCAAATAACTGGGATTACAAGCGTGCGCCACCACGCCCGGCCTGTTGTTAATTTTTTAAAGATTCATTATAAAACAAATATTAACTACTACATATTTTGCACATGTTTTTTCCTGGTTTATAATTTTTATTGTTTTTTTTAATTTAATATTGTTTACAATGTCATTTTGCTATGCAGAAGTTTTTGTGTCTCCTGCAGTCAAATCTGTCTTTTGTTATTCTGGGTTTCCTATCCACTTAAGAATATTTTACTACTACCACGTTAATACGAATGTTTTATTAAATCTTTAAAGATAATATTTTCCTTACATCTTTAATCTACCTGGATTTTTATCATTGTTTATGTGTTTTCATTGACAAATGAAAAGTATAGCTATGTCCTATTTGTTGTTTTGAAATATGTACATATATATATATTTAGCCATTCCACAATGTATATAATATATACATTGTATATTATCTAATTAACCTGTGTATTATCTCACATACTTTTCTGCATGCCTATGGTGAGTACACTTAAAATCCACTCTCTTACCAACTTCCAAGAATACAATGCCTTGTTATTAAGTATATTTATCACCTCATACCACTTGGAGTATATTATAATCTATGACAGATGATAAAACTTTTCCACATGGATAACCAACTTGCTAGCATTTATTCTATCACTATCCTTTCTTACTAAGCTGAAATGTCAACCTTTATCACATTTTCCACTGTTAAAAAGTTTAGTCGAGAGTCCTAGGCTCTTGAAGGAATTCTGAGTTCTAGAGATGTTTTTATACTGTGTTTGACTGTTCTTTTTTCTCCTTCCCTCTCTCTCTTTCTTTCCTTACTCCCTCCCTCCCTCCTTTTCTTCCTTCTCTTTCTGTTTATGGTAACCAGTGACTACTTTTCAAGCACATCTAAAGATATTTTGAACTATAACAAGAATCTTTTACATTGTCATTTTGAGAAAGATATATGCCCTAAGTACTGGAAAAAATATCATGCGTATAAAGTAATTGTGTATCAAACTTTTATGCCCAGGTAGCCTTCAATTTATTATAATGTTTTTTATATCATATTTTTCTTTCTCATATTTGCATGATTTTTAGGGTCCAAAACTACTTCCTAAATATCAAGTGAAAACATTTCTTACTCCATGCTGTTCCCTGGAGACGCCTATGGATTTTCAACTTTATAAATCTGTGGTGACTGGACTGATTGACCTGTTAGGAGCAAGATTATATTTTGCCTCAAAAGTACTAACACCCTATTGTTATACAATAGGTAAGTAGCGCAGGGAGTTTTGCTCTGTGGCGATATGTGGGACTTGGTAGCTATGGAAGGTCTCTGGAAATGCAGATCAGACTGCCCCTTTCCTGAAGCCCTGGTTAGCAGTGGAGCTGTGGAGGCAAGGGTGTATGTCTCATATTAGCCACATCATAGCAGAAGGTCCCAGGCAATGTGGCTTAACTTTTTCTGCTTGCTTCCTCATCTCCAAAATGAGAGAAAAATAATAGTGACCTCAAAAACCTGTGGAATGGCTGAATGAAATAATAATACCTGGAACATAGTACATGCTCAGGAATCGTGAGCTGCCGTTATCTAGACCTGTACCGCCCAAATCCAGTATATGTGTCCATTTAAAGCTTGAAGAAAGTTCAAGTCTCAATTCCTCACTCACATCAGCCACTTGTCAAGTGCTTGGCAGTCACCTGTGGCTCACGCTCCAGATGGGACGGTGCTGGTGTAAACATCCCTTATTGCAGAGGGTTCTGTTGCACAGTGCTTACTAAAGAGTCCAAGTCCTTCTGCCCTGAGTTCTTTTAAAGTGTTGATTGAAAGAAAACCATCTCAAAGGAGAGCAGTTCACAGTCTTCACGTGATCACACCTCACTCCTTGCCTTCTTTGCTGGGCTCTTTTTCAAAAGCAAAGGTGTTGTGCCAGAGGGGAAGGAAGACAGCCTCTGTCCCTTGCTCACGGAGCAATGCTGAGGTACAGGGGCTGCTCCTCCTCCCATGGAGACACTGCAGGCCGCAGCACAAAGTTTCGAGTTGCACAAATGTCTGTTAAACCTGCAGGCTTTCTTCACTCTGACCTGAAGGGTCCCCACCTCTTGTTAGAAGGGGAAAAGGAAGTGTACCTGGTTCTCGTCACCCCGCAGACTGCTTGAGAACCCACTGTTTGTGTCCGTGTCGTTGAGCTTTCTTAATGTAAGGCCGACCTAGGTGACCCCAGAGCAGGTTAGATGGATTCTCACCATTGCTTGTGGCCGTTACTTTGCAGCCTTCGCCCAGTGGTAAATGCGGTGGAAGGATCAGAGCAGGACAGAGGATCACGGGGCAGTGTGTGTGCGGGTCTCACAGGAAGAACTTTTCCTTTCTTCTCTCACCAGATGTTGAAATTAAACTAGATGAAGGAGGATTTGTGTTGCCATTCACAGTTGATGAAGATGTCCACAAAAGGTAAAGCAAATTGTTGTGGTTTTCAATGGTATGCAACTTGTCAGAGTTAGTAAACTCTTTTCTTACAAAGGTGAAAAAATAGACATGCTTCTGGAAAGTAAAATGCTTCTTTTCAACATGTCATGTGTGAAAAGTCCTTGTATTTTGTAAACATTAATATTAATAAAATTGAATGCTCTTTCAGCCGATTAAACACTAATCATAATTTATTTTAAAATAATATTCACACCTAGGACTTGCCAAATCCCAAGTAAGTTCTGGCAACTACAAATATATAAATAGTTTAATTTTTTTTAAATTAAGTTTCTCCTTTTTGATTTCTCAGGATAGCACTGTGCATTGATGGTCCAAAAAGATTTTGCTCTAATAGCCAACATTTACTAGGAAAAGAAGCTATTAAACAAAGACACCTACAGTTACTTGGTTACCAAGTTGTTCAGGTATGGTATCATCTATTCCCCTCCCCCAGCAATTCCTAATTCAGATTGACTTTTTCCAGGTTTCTCTTAAGTACACTGAGGCACAATAAAATTTTTAAAAGTTTATTTGAGCAAATGACCCTTCATGAGGCAAACAATAGTCCCTTGGAGTTCCCCCAAGGGAACAGGAACAGGGCCTTCATAGGGTGAACACAGTAAAACAAACAAACAAAAAAGCAGTCAGTTGGTTACAGGTCACAGTTGCTCCATCTGACCTGTCTTGCCTGAGTCCCCTAGCTAGATAATTATAAATTTGTGGCATGCAGCTGATTGGTTGATCATAAGTTCTCTTTTCTCTGTTACATACATTTATAAGAAATGGCCTATGTGTCACTTAGATTTGTAATTTAAGCAAGACTGAGGGTATGTTTCAAAGCCTAACTGGCATTGTCTTTGTCTGCTCAGGGATCTTTTAGGCCCAGTCTTATTTTAGTCTCTTTTAATAGTACTGAGTGATCTGGCAAAGCAGTGGGCCAAGAAGCTCATGTTTGGTGTAAGTCTTACCTTTTGGTGTTGTTGATTAGGCTTAAATCTCTTGTCATTTATTTTGAAGTTTTTTTTTTGTTTTTTTTTTTTTGCGGTACCGGGGATTGAACCGGGGGCATTCTACCTCCATGCTACACCCCTGGCCCTATTTTTTTTTATACTTTATTTTGAAACCGGGTCTCACAAACTTGCGGAGGGCCTCACTAAGTGGAGAGAGAGAGAGAGAGAGCGAGCGCTGAGGCTGGCCGCGAACCCGGATCCTCCGGTCTCCACCTCCCAAAGTACTGGGATTACAAGCATGCGCCACCATGCACGGCTTGTCATTTATTTTGAAACACAGAATTTTCAAAGTTTCAGTTTTTCTAAAGTATGGCATATATATATTCTTTATAAGATATGCTTAACTTTTCTTTTAGAATTATTAAATTATTGGAATAACTTGTTTTAATTTCTCTCTGATTTAATGAATAAAAATGGACAAGGTGACCCATTAAAACCAGGATCCTCCTCCACCCTTAATGTTAAAGGCCTCGTTTGTGGTCTCCCTGTAGGTGATGCAGGCAGGTTCATGGAGGTGCACTGCTGCAGGCTGGCCCGTCTTGTCTACTCTCTGGTGCCCTATGTGGTGGCATTATTCCACTGTATCTTATACATCCCTCAGACTACCTAAAGCTACTCATACCAGTGTGCATGCAAAAACCTTCATTTTTTTTTTTTACTGCTTACAGGAAGTTAAAAACTTCTGAGTTTTAACATTTGAAACCCTCAGATAGTCTGCCCACATCCAGGCCCTCCAGGCACATGGCCAGCTGCCCAGCCCAGCTGCCCCAGTCCCTCCCATTCTGTCTCTCCTTGTCCAGACCCTGGCCTTCTACCCTTTCTGCAGCCCTCCCCATCCTCTCTCCCTTCCCCAGCCCTCTTCATGCTCTCTCCCCCCTCCATCCTCTCTCCCTTCCCCAGCCCTCTTCATGCTCTCTCCCCCCTCCATCCTCTCTCCCTTCCCCAGCCCTCTTCATCCTCTCTCCCCCCTCCATCCTCCCTCCCTTCCCCAGCCCTCTTCATCCCTCTCCCCTTTCTACCTTTGCCCTGGTTGCTTGCACTGCCAGCTCTCCAAGTGTCTCAATCCTGGCACTCATCAACTCCCAGCTGAGGTTCACCTCTTACTTTCATCTAGTTAAATGCTGACTCCCTCTATAGTGGATCACCATGTATTCCTGGCTTTTTGTATTTATTGTAACTTGGCCCCTGGCTTGTGAGAACCCTAGGAAGAGATCATATCTGATACTGGCTTGGCCACCCCACTTGTTTTCTCAGCACTACTTCCTGAGCCCCACCCTATGCCAGTACTACCTGTGTGTGCTTGGGGGGGACAGGATGAAGTAGCCAGGTGTGACCTTTGCCCTCCTGCATACTTTCTGCGGTGGGGGAGGGTGTGAGAAACCAGGTGAGGAAAGCACAGGAGCCCTCTGGGACTGTGGAGGTCATGACTGTCATTTCCCTCTTTTCACAGGTCCCCTATCATGAGGTCGAGATGCTCAGATCCAGACTTGAATTGGTGGAATATTTACAAAGAAAACTCTTTTCTCAAAACTCTACTGTTCATTGGTAACAAGAAGGAATACTGGCTTCAGGACTCAGATAGTAAAAGAATTTGTGTTTATAAGGGACAGAGTCTAAGAAAATAGTTTGTGATTTAGCTATTTTGCAGGATTATGTTTACAGATGAATGACCTGAAAAGGATCCGTGGTTTTCCTTATATCATGTATATATTTATTGGTGGCAAACTTAATTTAATACTAGTATGACAGATATTTTTATACAGCAAACAGAATTGATCAAGTACAATAAAGGAATATAAGGATAGATATTAGTTTTGAATCTTTCATTCATAATAGTTCTCTGCTAAATGAAAATTATGTTCTTTAGAGACCTTAGTTTTCTTTTTTATGTTTCTAGTATTAATTTTTTAATATTTTTACTGGTGCATTATAGTCTCACATCATAATGTAGTTCATAGCCATAGTGACATACATGCACACAGCACTTGGTGGACTCCCCCGCCCCCTGTCTCCATTCCCCCCTTTCTGATTCAAGATATTGAGGTTGACATTGGTATTCTCACATATATACATAATGTCGACAGAAGAGATTCCTTCATTGATCCTCCCTCTCTCTCCCCTTCCCCTAGACCCCCTCTCTGGTTCCACTGGAGTTTCTCCTCCATTATCTGAAGTCCCTCTGGTATCCCGATTACTCCCTAGCTTCCTCATATCGGAGAAAAATATGATCCTTCACTTTCTGTGACTGACTAATCTCACTTAACATAATGTTCTCCAAGTCCATTCATTTTCCTGAAAATGATATAATTTCATTCTTTATTGCTGAGTAGAATTCCATTATGTGTAAATCCCATAATTTTGTAATCCATTCATCTGTTGATGGGCACCTAGGTTGATTCCATAATTTGACTATTGTGAATTGTGCTGCTATAAACATGGATATGCATCTATTACTATAATATCCTGATTTCAGTCCCTTTGGAAAGATACCCAGGAGTGGTATAGCTAGATCATATGGTGAATTCATTCCCAATTTTCTGAGGAATCTCCACACTGATCTCCAAAAAGCTGTACTAATTGGCATGTTATTGGCACAAAAACAGATACATAGACCAGGGAACAGAATAGAAGATACAGAAACGGATCCACACACTTATAGCCAATTGATTTTCAACAAAGGTGCCAAACACATACATTGGAGAAAAGACAGCCTTTTCAACAAATGGTGTTGGGAAAACTGGTTATCCATTTTGTAGAAAAATGGAATTAAATCCCTACCTCTCACCCTGCAGGAGAGTCAACTCAAGATGGATGAAAGATCTAGAAATTAGACCAGAGACTTTGAAGCTACTAGAGGAGGGCATAGGTCCAATACTTCAACATAGAGGCACAGTTAGAAACTTCCTCAATAAGACCCCCAAAGCTCAGGAAATTAAAACAAGAATTAATAAATAGGATGGCATTAAACTAAAAAGTTTCTGCTCATCAAAGGAAACCATCAAGAGTCTAAAGAGAGAGCCTACAAGAATGGGAGATCTTTGCCAGCTATTCCTCTGATAGAGGAGTAATATTTAGAATATACAAAGTACTTAAAAGACTTAACACTAAAAAAACAAATAACCCAATCAAGAAATGGCTTATTGAACTAAATAGACATTTCACAAAAGAAGAAATACAAATGACCAATAGATATATGAAAAAATGTTCAACATCATTAGCAATCACGGAGCTGCAAATCAAAACTACACTGAGATTCCATCTAACCCCAATCAGAATGTCAATCATCAAGAAGTCAGGCAATAAATGCTGGTGAGGATGTGGGGAAACAGGAACTCTTACACACTGTTGGTGGGAGACCTTAGTTTTCTAACAAATGTAAAGAAGGAATTTTATCTCCCATTTCTTTTATATTTTGTCAATGGAAGTGGTACATGATAAGAAGAAACAATGAAAAACAGTCCTTTGGATATAAACATAATTACAAAATTAAGATAAATAACTTTTGCTAGTAAGATATATTAGTATTGTGACTATCTTTTTAAAATACATTGGTATAAAAAAGTGAAGAAGCAAGCTGACTTAAAGTGGGGTTGGGGAGAGGTGTTTAGAGAGAGAATCTTCTAAATTTGAAATCAAGAATGAATTAAATTATCATTACTTCATTGTAGATGCCTCAGTGTCCCATTATAGTCAAGTTAAAGTTGGGGGGAGAAGAGGATGATGAGGAGGCCAACTGTAGTAGAAAGAGCTTCAGAGCTGGAATCGGGGGTTCTGCCAGCACCTATTGCTGTGACCTTGGACAAGCACAAGCTGCGATTTGTCCTTCACCCGCTGTGTGCTGAGCCCGTGCTGAGCACTTGGGCATAATGCCGGTGTGCCTCTCACGTGCCTTCTGATAGAGGAATTGTTCCCATTTTGCAGATTAGTGGACCAGCTCAGCAAGGATACACTTCCAAACCCCATATTTTCTTCATCACTGGTAAGAAATACAAGATTTGAATGTGGTCCTGAGAAGAACAGAATATAGTAGCAAGAGACTGGCTCAGAATCCTGCAGCCTGGGTTGGTCTCAGCTTGGCATCTGGCTTCCTTTGACCTTTTGCTTCCCTTTTCTGGGAGAGAATCACACTTGATAGTAGGGCTGCATCTTTGTCTCCTAGGGCTGCTGTTACAGATTAGCACTAAGTGGGTAGCTTACAACAACAGAAAAGTTCTCTCACAGTTCTGGAGGCTGGAAGTCCACATTCGAGGTGTCGGCAGAGCCACCTCCCATGATTCCCCTGAAGGAGCACCCTTTCTTGCTTCATCCAGTCTCCAGTGGCCCCAGGCATCTGGGTTTACAGCAGCATAGTTCACTGACTCTGTCTTCACAGGGCTGTCTTCTGTGAGTTTGTGTGTCCCTGTTTCTTCAAATGGCCTTTCCTGTCCACGTTTCTCTCTTCATGTGGCATTTCTCCTTGTGTGGCTGCGTCCACATTTTTCTCTTCAAAGGATGCCAGCCGTATTGGATTAAGGCTTACCCTAATAAGCTCATCTTAACTTTCTTGAATCTGCAAAAACCCAACATCCAAATAAGGTCACATTCACACACACACACACCAGGGTTAGGACTTCAATATATCTGTTTTGAGGGGCAGAAGAAGGGACACAATTGAACCTGTGACAGGTTGAACCGAGATTAAACTAGTTAATATAAAAAGAATGCTCACAAAAGCACCTTGCACAGAGAGGCACATGCGAGCTCATACTTGTGTGTCTGCATTTCCACCCCATCATGCTGCACACCTCGCTTTAGCTTTTGGGTCTATTTCCTTGTCTTTAGAATAGGAAGTGGAGACCGGCAGAGCTCCAAGATCACTTGTAAAAGCATGGCTTGATTGCAGAGGGAGGTAGAGATGGTGGAAGCAAGTGGAGATTGAACAGGAAGAAGGAAGGCAGCACAGAGACTGAAGAGTCATGTCCCCAGGTGACCTTGATACTCAATTAGGCCATAAAGGATTCTCATGCCGGGCGTGGTGGCGCACACTTGTAATCCCAGTACTTTGGGAGGCGGAGACCAGAGGATCCGGGTTCCCGGTCGGCCTCAGCTCTCTCTCTCTCTCTCTGTCTCTCTCCCTCTCTTTACTTAGTGAGGCCCTCCGCAACTTCGTAAGACCCGGTTTCAAAATAAAGTATAAAAAATAGGGCCAGGGGTATAGCGTGGAGGTAGAACGCCCCTGGGTTCAATCCCCGGTACCGCAAAAAAAACAACAACAAAAAAAAAAAAAACAAAGGATTCTCATCTCTCCAAGATCTGAGTAATTCGCTGATTTATGACTTTTCACAGCAATTATGCTACCTAAAACTGGTATTTGTGACTTTGAGCCTCAGATCTGCTATGGATCACATCAGGCCTAAGAAACCCCTTTCATTCTTCCTTACCTCTCAAATCCAGTCCCGTACCACTTTCTGTGTTCTGTGGACCTGGGTGCCCTTCCCAGCTTGGCCTCTTGTATTTCTGTCAGGGCCCCTGCCCCACCTTCTTACACTAACTCTCCCCATGGTCAGATCATTCTTGGCATAAAACTCAGCCCTGAAACATTGTGGAGGTCAGCAGCTCATAGTTTAAAGAGGGAGACAGACTTAACTATAAATAAGTAATGACAACCTGTGATAAATGCTGCAGGAAACAAAATAGTCTGCCTGGAACGTTCTGCATCCACCTGCTCTGTTTATCTAAGTCCTCCGTATCCGTTATGAACTTGTTTCGTGATTACTCTCATCAGAACCAGATACTCTTCCCCTTGCACTGTTACAACCTCTTGAGCCTTTTCTCATCTGCTCTGCCCTACCCACTTCATTTACTCATTCACCAGATGCTAACTAAAGAGCTCTGATAATGTGGAGTACCCCACTCACTGCCAGACCTCGGGGCAAGTAGGAAAGAGTCCCTGCCTGGAGGGACTAGCAGACCATGGCATAAATAGGTAAGTGAGAGCCTGCTGGCCCCTTGCAACACGTGTAAGATGCTAGGGATGAAAGGTGGTGAAAGAGGGTCTCTTGGAGTCACCTGTAAGCTGAACTTTAGAAGGAAAAGAGGAGGGATTGCAGCCACATGGCCATGGCTGTAATGGCCAGCGCAGAGCAAAAGGGGAAGTCCCACGAAAGGAGGCTAGACCTGACTATAGTTCATTTAAAAATGAATTTTAGTCCTGAAAATATGTCTGTGTGTGTTACAAAAATAATTTAAGCTACTAGGTGTGGGGTTGCTGGTTTCACCGATAGGAGTGAATTTAACAAGCTCTGTCAAGTTAGAAAAGCCAAGTCCTAGCTGGGTATGGTGGTGCACACCTGTAATCCCAGTACTTGGGAGGCTGAGACAGGAGGATTACAGCCTCAGCCTCAGCCTCAGCAACCTAGCAAGACCCTGTTTCAAAACAAAAAAAAAATAAAAAATAAAAAGGACTGGGGGTATACTCTGAGGTAGAACGCCCCTGAGTTCAATTCCACCACCAAAAAAGAAAAGCCAAGTCCTTATGAATGGAATCTCCATGCCTCTGAATTTTAATGTCTGTACCTATAGA
The DNA here is from genome assembly GCA_004027185.1 of Glis glis. Taxonomy (NCBI): domain Eukaryota; kingdom Metazoa; phylum Chordata; class Mammalia; order Rodentia; family Gliridae; genus Glis; species Glis glis. The sequence goes on along the minus strand of PVJS01034406.1, from coordinate 7,382 downwards.
AGCAAAAAGGGTATGAATGTACACATCCAGTCCGATAGCTACTCATACCATGCATTTGACAGTTTTGAATAAGGCATGATCTTTATTAGTTATATTAGGTTTTGTTTTGTTTTTGGTACTGGGTTTGAACCCAGAGCCATTCTATCTCCAACCTATCTCCCGGCCCTTTTTATTTTTATTTTTTTTTATTTTGAAACAGATTCTCACTAGGTTGCTGTGAGTCTTGCTAAGTTGCAGAGGTTAGCCTTGAACTTGCGATCCTCCATCCTCCTGTCTCACCCTCCCAAGTACTGAGATCACAGGCGCCCACCGCCACACCTAGCTCTACGCACAACCCTAGAAGCATCACTGATATTCTTTCAGTTTATCGCTAGGGGGCAGCAAAGTTTATGACATTGATTGTGCTGCAGCAGTTGGAACCTTTGGTCCCTGGAGGAGAGAGTGAGTGGATCCTGTGTGTGTGTGTGTGTGTGTGTGTGTGTGTGTGTGTGTGTGTGAGTGAGAGAGAGAGAGAGAGAGAGAGAGAGAGAGACAGAGAGACAGAGAGAGACAGAGAGACAGAATGAACTGATAGAACTGTGGAAGGGTACTGTGACAGTTCTTCCTGGAAAAAAAAAAGAATATTCATTTTCCTTATCTTTCCTTACCTACCTTGCCTGACGCAGGCCTAGGTGGGAGAGGACATCACTACACTGGAATGGAGAGATGCCTGCTGGAGGGGGAGAACCATGAAGACAAGGATCCTTCCAAATCTTAAATTGATCCTTCCAAATCATAAATTATTTGGGGGCATGTGGACATGGGTAAATAATTTCAGATGTAAGAAAAACTAGGAAGGAACAGAATTCATCATATTTGAATGAATTTGGGGGAAATAAGGAAGGGTCAGTTCCCTCTGGAAAGGTATATGTGCTGGAAGACCCTGCCAACCCAGGCAGGTCTCCTGGCTTTTTGATGGTGAACTAGGCAAACGAACCTCCAAAGGCTGAGATTTCCCCCCAGAAGAAGTGCATCAGATCCATCTGGAGTCCAAATACCTAGTGTAGGATGAGATGGGCCTTGTAAGCTGTTTAGCCAGGAATCTGGAAAGTGGTAAGCACTCAGGGAATACCGGGTACGATTATCGTTATTGGGACATGTATTGTCTTCATTCTCAGCTGAAGTTCATGATACAGCTTGTGGGGAGGTTCCATCAGGAGTGGGCTGGAAGTTGTCACCACTGTGGGCCTGTGACAACGGCCGTTGGGGGTAGCATCGAGGTCATGGTGCCAAAAACACTGTGGTGTTTGAAATCAAATCTATAACATGGAACACCCACTGTGCCTCCCCAATCGGAGCCACGTGGGACGTGTGGACACAGAGAAGTGGCCTCAATTTCCAACCCGATTGCAGGGCTTCCAATACGGGAACTGAAGGCAGAACATGTCACATTGAACTTGTCTTTGAGAATCCTGAATCCGCTGCTCAGGCCAGGCTGGGTATTAATTCCAACACACAAAGTTTCTGTGCTTCAGTCTCTCCCACCCAGCGTCACTGGGTTTTACTGACCTCTAACCTTCCCCAGACCCAACAACTCTGGCCAGATGCTGCTTGGTCCCTCTGGTGTGCAGCCTCCCCTGCTGGTCCAAAGAGAAACTTAACTTTATATTGATGTTCTCTGGCTGTTGCGCTCCCTCCAAAGAAATTTTGCAGCTGGGTGCAGTGGCACACACCTGTTATCCCAGTGAGATAGGATGAGAGGCTGAGATAGGAGGATCACAGATTCGAGGCCAGCATGATAACTTAGTGGAATGCTGGTTCAAAATAAAAGTAAAAAGGGCTGAGTGTGCAGCTCAGGGATAGAAACCCTCTGGGTTCAATTCCCAATACCACAAAAACAAAACAAAACAAAAAAACTTTTACGTACTGTTATCCCATCTCTCAGAAAAAAAAAAAACCAAGCATTTCTCTCCCCAATGATTCCCACTCTGGCATGTAATTCACTATATTTGTGGGTTGAACTTATTTTCTGGGTTCTGATGTTTGCAGGAAACAGTATCTCCTAATAACCCTACTGTTTTTAACTTTTGTTGTAGAAAAATGTGAACAGGCATATGAGTTGAAAGAATTATGTAACGCATCCACAAGTCCCTCTATTCAGCATGAAAAAATGACCATAATTTTCCAGTGATGTTTCGTCTATTCTTTCCGATTTTCTTTTGTTTTTCTATTTTGCTTTTTTCCAGCCACTCAGCCATTATTTCAGCTAACAAAATGAATAATTACTGCCTGCCATTTAATTGCTGACCTATATTCTAAGTTGCTTATGCTGTCTCAAAAATACCTTGTTGATTTGTGTGAGTCAGGATGTAAACAAAGTCCACATATTTCTTCTGTCTCTTATGCCACTTAAGTCTCTGATGTCTGTAACTGTCCCCCTCGCTCATATAGTTCTCAGGTCATTAAGTTATTGGAGAAATTAAATGAGTTGCCCTGTAGGATGGCCCACCTTGCTGATTTTCTGTTGACTAACTTGTTCTCTATCTGCAGTATTTCCTGTTGAATTGAGAGTTATATCCACAGGCTTTTTAAAATTCAGCTTGAATGTCTGCAGAGACATGCTGTGTATTTGCTCTGCACTGTGACCTGATGTCTGGTTCTCCCCTCTTGGTGATGATCTTTACAACTCATGAGCAAGTTCCTGTATCATGGGTCTTGTCCATCCATCGTGGGTTCCCCATCAATCTGCCCCCTGTTGATCTTAGTATCTGCTGACTAGCATGGCCTGAATCCACTATTTCACTAGGGGTTGCAGAGAAAAGAAATCCGAAATTATTTCCCAATTCTATAATTCCTTCTACTTTTAATTAGTTTGTATTCATCTATAGAGAAGAAATTTCTCCCATCAACTATTTGTGTATCCTAAAGTAAGGTTTATACAGAAAAAAAAATACTTCATTTGTCAAGTTTTAGGAAAAGGGTTGGTAGTCTAGTTGGGGAGTTTTGTTTGTTTGTTTCGGGATATTTATGAACTCATTAAATTTTAGGTATTTCATGTCGCTCAATTCTTTGCATTTTTCTCTATGTTGCTTTAATGATCCCATTTTGGACTAGTGGGTTACCCTTCATGTTGGTCCCTTTGTTTTTTTGATCTTGTCATATTAGTTTTTGAAATCCTCTTTGGGGCAGGTGATGTTTCTGGCTTGTCTGAGACCTGGGATTAAGCCCTTCTCTAAGAAATGCTGGTTCCTGCAGGGTGGTGGGTGGTGTGCTTGTTGCTAGAACTGCCAGGGTTTGGGATTTTTCATTCTAGCTATCCTAGAAAGTCACATTCATTTTTATTTAAAAATCAACAAGGTAAACAACCCAAAATTTAAAATTTCCTTTAAAAGCCTCAGTTCCTAAGTATGATGCTTGAAGTTACCAACCATAGGAACTTCCTCAACTGAATGAGTCTGCCTACAGAGAAAACATGATAAACAAACATATTTTGTAAATCTACTTTGTCATTTGCAACTGAGGCTGATCTGAACCCCTGTAATTGACCCACAGTCACTCTGTTCTTACCTGATAGAGTTGCCTCCTTCCCCTTTTATTTATTCATTTATTTATTTTTAAATTTTGAAACAGGGTCTCTCTAAGTTGCTGAGGGTCTCACTAAGTTGCTGAGACTGGCCTCAAACCTGTGGTCCTCTGACATATGATTTTGCAAGTACACATTATAGAAGTAAACAACTTAGACACATTAGTTTTCTTTCTTCTTCTTTTGTACCTTGTATTCCACTCATGTACTTAAAATGCATAATACATAATATGATCACATAGGAAAAGTTTTTTTTTAAATGAAATTAAAACTTTTAAGCTGGGCGTGGTGGTACACTTTTGTAATCCAGGACTTGGGAGGCTGAGACAGGAGGCTTGCTGGTTCATGGCCGGCCTTAACAACTTAGTGAGGCCCTCCACAACATAATGAGACCTGTTTCAAAATAAAAAGAAAATAAAAATAGGGGCTGTAGTTATATAGGGGCTGGGACTGTAGCTCAGAGGTAGAATGCCCCTGGGTTCAATCCCCAGTGCCACCAATAAATAAATAAAACCCTTTAATAGTCATGACTACCACTGCTTGTGAGCTACTGTTCTATCCATCTCTGGTACCCTGCCCTGCATCCTCAGCCTCACACCAGAGTCCCCCCCTCAGTGCTTCTGGACCATCCCACCATGCACTGATACTCCTTGTGCATATTTTGAGGTGTCTCACCTCATGTAGATGCCCTGTGTCTTTCTTAGCCAGCCCCAGAATTTTGACACCAAAAAGATGGAACTCAGAGGAGACTGAGGCTCCAGGGCAGAGGTCAAGTTCAGGAACAAACAAGGAGTGAGCCTCGACCAAGGAGAATGGGAGCGGAAGATAAGCCATGCCTTTGTGTTGATCTGGTGACAACTCAGATGTTTTCTAGGCTTCTCCGAAAGTTCTGGATGTAGCTGGGCACCACTTGCCTTGAACAGTGACCTGGCTGGGGCATCCTGCAGAGCTCTCCTGCTTCTCATGCCTCCTGGTCCCTCACTCTTTCTCCTTGGGACCACCTCCCAATAAACCCCAAGCACCCAAGCCCTTGTCTAGTTTCATCTTTTAAAGCTATAATAACTGCGCATTTGTCACTGAGTATTTGCTGAGTGCCTACTGTATACCAGACCTGAGCCATCCAAGGTGAAAGGGATGCAGCCAGCCTTGCCCTCAAGAGCCTTCAATCTAAGGAACCATGACAAAGAGCCTTTGTGAGGCCCAACTTCCCCTAGGCTCATCTATGCATTTCCTCATGGCAAAAGAACTCTGATAAGTCAGTTTAGCAAGAATCCCCACGCCTGGAGCCTCCATATCTGAATATACCTCATCTGATCAGATTCCTCATTCTCCACAGGAGATCTGGTCACCCTGGCCTGCCTTCAGTGCGAATCCTGTTAGGTCCATTCAGTTAGAATCCCCTTACACCTGATGTTAATTCTTAGTAACTTCTCATCACAACTCCCCCACCCTGATCCTCGGCTGTAAATTTCCACTTGTCTGTGCTGTATTTGGAGTTGACTGGATCTCTCTCCCCCACTGCAATTGCTTTTGCAGCGGTCCCTATACCTGTGCAGATGGCCCTGAATAAATTCTTCCCTACTGTGCTTTAGTGAGTGGCTTGAATAACTTTTTCTTTAATAATAACATAATGTCGCCTATTTACAGACAGATTCACATCTACGTGGATATGTAAAAGGATTTTACAATGCCATTATTTTGGTCTCATTTTTAGCTGAGTTCCCAAGATGTCAACAATTTTCAATTCCCAAAGTATGATACCAGATCACCTATGCAGGCTTGCAAAGTCTCATGACCCTCGGCCCACCTCTTGTGTCCCATCTTTGGGAAGGTTGAGAGAGACAGGAGAGATTGAGGGATAGTAGATTATAGAGGGCTTTTAAAAACTATTCTTTCATGAAGTCAAAAAATCATGAGTCATGCTTTAAGGACTTTTGCCTCTGGGGGAAGGATGAGAACCCCCTTTTCTTCACATGTAAGAGAGGTAGGGCTTTGTCTCCAAGAACCAGGACTATCTCAGTCTCTCCAAGCGGTCCCAACAAGGTTGTGCCCCCTGTGGCTTGGGGACATGGTGGGAGGGTGTCTGACCTTTCCGTGACTCATGTGTTCTGCCAGTGTAGCAGAGATGTGTTGTGAGGGCAAAGAAGGCAATGAGATTCTCATGGAGCCCGAGGACCTGGGGGACTGGCACAGGGCTGTCTTCAGTCCTGTCCATCAGCCCTCTACAGAGAGGCACCACTCGGTGCCTTGGGCAGAGAGTGGCATCTTAAGTCACCAGCCTGCATGGAGGAATTGCAGCCCAGTGTCTTACCTAGTTAGAGGGATGGAGGGGCTGGCAGGACAGGACTCCTTCCACTGTCCCATAGACCCCTGTCTGACCCTGCCCGCTGTTCACCTGCACTTTCTACCAATCTCCTCCTCCTGCTTGAAGCTCCAACCCTCCCTCCTGCTTCCCTCAACACAGGGCCATGGGCTCTGCCTCAGGTGCCCAAAGCCACTTGTCTATCTGCTGGAGAGGACCTTCTAGACTCTCGAAGGTCCAGCTTCTCACTATAGTTCATCTCAGTACCCCCTCTCAAACAGACCAACCTTCCTGGAGCCGGCCCTCAGCACCCTGATTAAAGTCTCTCTCAAGTACTGCTCATGATGTTACCTCTCTTTTTATGCACTTTACACACACACAGGCACATACACCATACGTTTATAGTTCAGTGAAGTCTGAGCCGACACCATCAGTTGGCAGTCCTACAGCCCCACCCAGAGGAGCCGAGTTCTGCCAGGTTCTGAATGACACCCATTTAATTCACTGGAGGCTGGCACCTGCACTGGCCAGTCCTGTAACTACTCGTCCCATGTGGCCTTTAGCACTTGAAATGTGTCTGGTGCCACATGTTGGAATGGGCGTGTTTGGACATACTGAGTTGGGGGAATAGGGCAGTCCATTTTATTTGTGCTCTCATAGCTTTTCAATGTGGTTATCTAGCATGTATTGAGTTACCCGTGGCTGTCATCACGCAGCCCTAGATCCTCAGCTGCCTCAGTGTTACTATCTGTCTTCCCCACTGGACTGTAAGCTCCCCGGGAGCCAGGGCTGCTTGTGTCCAGGCTGTACGTCCAGCTCCAGGTGCATAGCAGTGTTGGGTCATTAACTGCCACACCAGTGACCTGGGTGCAGCAAGAAACAGGTTGGAAATGGGCGGGAGGCCCCAGCGGCCCTTCTCACCAGGGGCCTGGATGCAGCTGCTTCTGCAGCTGGGCCCCTCCCTGGGTGTGGCCAGAGGTGCCGGAGGGAGGTGGGAAGGGGCGCCCTACCCCCAGCCCGCCGGCCACTCCACCAGGCGGTGTTGCCCGGCCAGGTTTCCAGGCAACAACCGAACGCGGGCGCCCTGCAGCCTTTGGCCAGAGGACTCACACTGGGCTCTTGAGCTGGCGGGACAAACCATGGCTGCGACGCAGGCGACGGACGGGAGCGACACGGAGGAAGAGGAGATCACCGCCGCCACGCTGAGGGGCAAGCCCCGGCCCCTGCCCCTCTCTGCGACGTCTGCCTTTAGCTACATCCCGCCGCGGCGCCAAGACCCCAAAGAGCACAGCTACTACAACCGCCAGAGCAAGGTGAGGGCAGGCCAGCGCACGCAGGGAGGGGTGCTTCACAGCTGTGAGGGGCCTGGGGCGGGGCTTCACTACTGGGGCGGGGCCTGGGGCGGGACTGCACTGCTGGGGCGGGGCCTGGGGCGGGACTGCACTGCTGGGGCGGGGCCTGGGGCGGGACTGCACCGCTGGGGCGGGGCCTGGGGCGGGGCTTCACTACTGGGAGGGA
>PVJS01034405.1:7721-21701 GCA_004027185.1 Glis glis | reverse complement strand
TTTTGAAACCGGGTCTCACGAAGTTGCGGAGGGCCTCACTAAGTAGCTGAGGCTGGCCGTGAACCCGGATCCTCCGGTCTCTGCCTCCCAAGTACTGGGAATACAAGCCTGCGCCACCAAGCCCGGCGATCATATTCTATATGTTTTTATTACTGAGGCTTTTTCTCTTTAAAAAAAAAAGCTCAGTAAGTATGAATTTATCTTTTGTACTAGTAAATGTATTTCTTTATTATAATTTTAAGAACTGCATAGTTTTTTAATGTTAGTTTTTTGATTTTTTTTTGGTACTGGGGATTGAACCCAGGGGTATTCTACCTCTGAGCTCCACCACCAGCCCTATTTTTTACTCTTTATTTTGAAACAGGGTCTCACTAAGTTGTGGAGGGCCTCACTAAGTAGCTGAGGCTGGCCGCGAACCTGGATCCTCCGGTCTCAGCCTCCCAAGTACTGGGATTACAAGCGTGCGCCACCACGCCCGGCTTAATGTTTGAATGTTAAATGATACTTATATATCTGGCATCAACCTCACTTAGTTGTACTGTATTATTCCAGTTATATGCATACTCAGTATGTTTATTCAGATATTAGTTTTATTAAAATTTAAGCTGTTTTACATTTGTTTAAATTTTTAGTATAATCAGTAATTCAGCAAGTATCTCTGTAGAAGTCTTTCAAGCATTTTTAGCAAAGTTTATGACTGGAATTTCTTTATGAAAAAGCTGTTTCATGCATATGTCTATGATGTATGTATTTGTTTGCATAATATACATAAAAAATTCTCTGGAAGGATATATAAAATCATAATATTTTTGCCCTCTCATAAGGAAACTGAATAGCTAGCAGACAACAGTAGGAGAATTCAGCTTATGTTTATTTCTTTTTTGTGTTTTAACACATTGAATATTAACTAGGTAATATTTAATCACAAAATAATACTTGTTTTTAACAACTTGCCTAACCATAGCACAATTATAATTCCAGGAAATGGCATTTTAAAATAATACTGTTAACTAAATTCTAGCCTTACTTAAAGTTCATTAGTTTTCTTCTAAATGCAGTGTTTTATTTTTTCCCCCTTCTGGGAATCCATCTAACTTCCTACATTGCATTCAGAGGTTCTTTTGTCTTAGTCTCTTCGAATCTGTGAGAGTTGCTTATTCTTTCCCTGTCTTTTAGGACTATGACAATTTAAATGAGTTTCCCTCCCTCCCTCCCTGTCTCCCTTCCTGCTTCCTCCCTCCCTCCTTCTCTCTTTCTACCTTCATTCCATACCTCTAGCCTTTTTTATTTTGAAACAAGGTCTTGCTAAGTTGCTGAGGTTGGCCTCAAACCTTTGCTCCTACTGTCTCACACCTGGCTTTAGATGAGTGTGGACAGTCATTTTGTAGAATGTCTAATGGGTAATTAAAAATTTTTTATAAGAAAAATTTAAAAACATGTCAGTGATTTTTTTCCTTTTCTAAAAATAATTGATGAAGTAAAACATAAATTTCAATAAGGACATAAATTATGAATATTTGGCTCAATGAATTTCCATAAACCAAGCACACCTGTGAAGCCAGCGTGCAGACAAGGAAACAGAATATTGCCTTCATTTCAGACCCTCCCATGCACTCTCCCAGTCATTGATCTCACGTCCCCATTTCTCAATTCATTTTGTGAAGTTAATATCACCATGATACCAAAAATACAAATCAGAAGAAAACGACACATCAGTATTTCTTGTGACTTTAGGCACACATATGCAAAAACAAAACAAAAAACCCTCAACAACATAGTAGGGATATATAAAAAAGATTGTGTGCTCAAGACCCAGTAAGATTTATCTCAGGAGTACAAAGTTGGTTTAATATTCCAAAACCAATCAATACAACAGGACAACAAGCACATGACTATCATGATAGACATAAATGTGACACCTTTTCAAACTAAGAACACTTAAACTAAAACCAGAAAAAATAGTTTAAAAAAGGGAATAGGGTAGGATTGAAGGGAGGGCTAAATGTGCAATGTGTGCATGTATGATGTTCATACCCTGACATATATCAAAATGTATAATTACAATGCACCAATAAATGAACATAAAAAGTTAAAAAAATTGACAAAAACTTCGAAGCTTACCTTACCCTTGAAGGCGATAAAAGATTTCCCTCCAAGATAAGGAATAAGGAAAAGATGTCTTCTCTCATCATTTCTACTTAACAGTGCAAGAAGTTCTATCCAGGAAAATTGGGCAACAAAATGGAACAGAATGCATCCTGATCAGAACGGAAGAAGTATGACTCTGTTTGCAAATAACATGATCTCATTGAGAGAAAACCCTAAGGACTGCACAAAACCACTACTAAGGTTAAAAAGTGACTTTAGGATTGCAGCATACAAGATTAATATATTAATATGCAAAAAAAAATCAAGCCGGGCATGGTGTTGCATGCCCGGGAGGCTGAAATAGGAGGATCACAGGGTTAAGGACAGCCTCAACAATGGAGCAAGACTTGCAGCAACTTAGTGAGGCCCTGTCTCAAAAAATTAAATAGGGCTGGGGGTATAGCTTGGAGGTAGAGCGCCCCTGGGTTCAATCCCCAGTAACACACACACACACTCCAAAAGCTCTTGAGTTTCTATACATTAGCAACAAACAATCTGAAGATGAAATTGTTCTCGTCGGCTTTGTCGTCGCTGTGCACAGAATGCCTGGTAAGCACAACTTAGAGGAAGAAAGGTTTACTGGGGCTCATGGTTGCAGAGGTTTCAGCCCATGGTTACTGGCACCCTGGTGGCAGGGCACATGACAGAGGGATGCCACCCTTATGTCGTGGATGCTGGAAGTACAGTGAGAAGAGGGGGGCAGAGACATTTACAGTCCTCAGGACCATGCCCCAGCGACTCACCTCCTCCAGGCAGTCCCGCCTCTGAACCTTCCGGCATTGGGGGCATGCTTTCAACTTGTGAGCTTTTGGGGGACTCCCCAAACCCAAATATAACAGAAATTAAGAAAATAATACCATTCAAAGTAGCATCAAAAAGAATAAAATGAATAGGAATAAATAACTTGTACTCTGAAAATTACAAAACATCACTGAAAGAAAGAAGACTCATAAATGTGAAGGCATCTTGTACCCTTGGAGGAGACTTTATATTACCAAGGTAGCAGTAACCCCAACTTGAGTTACAGATTCGGCATGGTCACTCTCAAAATGACACGTTACTTTTTGTAGAAAGTGACAGGCAGTTTAATTTTCGAATTCACAGGGAGTGCCGGCTTCTGGAATGGAAGTGGCCTGTATTTTGGGTCATATGGGCCCCAAATAATACATACAACCTCAACAAGGAAGAATAAAGGCGGAGAGCTAACATTTATTGATCTTAAAACTTGCTATATAAAGCTACCATAATCAAACATGGTGCGATACTGGTATAATGACAGACATATAGGTCACTGGAATGGAACTCAGTCCCGAAACACGCTCTCACATTTACAATTAGTTGACCCTTTTTTTTTTTGGTAGTACTTAGGTTCGAACCCAAGGGGTGCTCTACCACTGTATATCCCTAGCACTTTTTATTTTATTTTATTTATTTATTTTTTTTTGTGGTACCGGGGATTGAACCCAGGGGTGTTCTACCTCTGCGCTACACCCCTTTTTATACTTTATTTTGAAACCGGGTCTCACAAAGTTGCAGAGAGCCTCACTAGGGAGAGAGAGAGAGAGACAGACAGACAGACAGACAGGGAGAGAGGGAGAGAGCTGAGGCTGGCCGTGAACCCGGATCCTCCGGTCTCCGCCTCCCAAAGTACTGGGATTACAAGCGTGCTCCACCACGCCCGGCCCTAGCACTTTTTATTTTTGAGTAGGTTCTCAGTCGGTTGCCCAAGCTGACCTCACACTTGCGATCTTCCCACCACAGCCTCCTGAGTCTCTTGGATTACAGGTGTGTGCACCGAGCTCAGCTCTCATCGTTGATTTGGAAAGTTTTGGAACGGTGGAATAAGGAAAGAACACCTGTTTCAACAAATGGGACAAGGACAGGCGCAAAGGAAAAGGTCTGGACACCTTTCTTGTACCACACTCAGATACTAGCTAAAAGTAGACCGTAGATCCAAATGTAAGAAATAAAACTATACAACTCTTAGAAATGTAAGAGTAAATGTTCATGAACTTGGACTTTGTAAAATATTCTTAATATGACACCAGAGACACAAGTTAGCAAATAAAAAGCAATGGTAAATTGGATTTAATCAGAATTAAAAGTTCTTGTGCTTTAAAGGATAACTATCGAGAAAGTAAAAAGACAACTCAGAGTCGGAGAAAATTTTTGCCCATCATGTTTGATCAGTTCTTATAGCTTATAATTTGCTTATATATGATGAACTCATGTAAGTGAACAGTAAACAGCCCAATTAAAAATGGTCAAAGTATCTGAATAGGCATTTCTTCAAAGATTTATTCACAAATTGGTAGTAGATATGTCAAAAGATTCTCAGCATTAGCTGGGTGTGGCGGTGTACTCTTGTAATCCCAGTACTCTGCAAGCTGAGACAGGAGGATCGTGGGTTCAAAACCAGCCTCAGCAATTTAGTGAGACTATCAGCAACCTAGAATAAAAAATAAAAAGGGCTGGGGGTGTAGCTTGGAGGTAGAATGGCCCTGCGTTCAATCCTCAGTAACCCCCCCCCCAAGATTCTCAGCATCATTAGCCTTCAAGAAATGCAAATTAAAGCCACAGTGATACACTATTTCATACCTACAAGGATAGCTGTGATCAGAAAGATAACAAAAGTGGATGGTGTGAAGAAATTAGAGCCCTCTTACCTTGTTGATGGAAACGTGAATGATGTGTCCTCTTTGGAAAACATTTTGGCAGTTCCTCAAGCGATTAAATAAATTTTCCACGTTATCCAGCATTTCCCCTCCTGGTGAAGCAGAGGGAAGAGAAATGAAATTATGAAGGCCACACACAAATTTGTAGATGGGTGTTCTTAATAGCATTATTCATAATAATCAAAAGAAATGTCCCAGATGCCTATAACCTGATGAGTGAGTAAATATGGATTTTGTCATAAAACGGAATATTACTTGACATTAAAAGTAATGAATGACCATGCTAACACGCAGTGGGACCTTGGAAACCGTAAGAAGCTAATCACGAAAGGCCACATAGCCTCTGATTCCATTCATCTGAGATATCTAGAATGAAGCAGAATGGATTGGTAGGTGGTTCCCTCGGGCTGGGAGAACCAGTGAGTAGGATTAGGATTGGGGAAGAACTCGGAAAGGTTGACAGGGCTTGTTTTGAGGATGATGAAATGTTCTGGAATTTCATTGTGTTGGTTGCAGAATTCTATGAATATGGTAAAAACTGTTGAGTGGTACAATTTATACTGATGGCCTTGTGTGCTAAACTTAAAAAAAATGATCAAGTAAGGTTTTTAAGTAAACTTAAAAAATGATCCATAACCTTGGACCTTTAAAATCTGACATAGGAGTTGCAGGTGTGTACATCAGGTGAATTCATTCATACTGTGTTAGGCGCAGGGCGTTGGAAGGTAGCTTGAAGCTTGGAGCTGACTAGTGGTTTACTTGGCCGACTAGAACAGGAATTGTCTGTGTGTAGAATTGTGTTTTCCTACGTATATAAATGTGAAAGGGCTAATGCTTTCAGGGAATTGACAAATTATCCCACTTGAATAGCAGTAAAGTACGTACATAATACTTAACCCTTAGTACAATCAAATTATGGTTGTCATGATAATTATAATGACACAGTACTAACAACTTTAATAATTAAAATGGTATACAGTCCAAGGAAGCAGTTTCTCTACATAAGCATTTTCTAAAATGTGTTCTGAGTAAGGCTTCCCTTCAGAAGCTTCTTACGAAAAGGTTGCTAAATTTAAGGAAGTGAAGGATGTGGTATTTTTGGTGCTTAACAGTCTATATTCCCTATTGAAGGCTCTGAGAGTCCCTGAAGTAAAGAACTATTTAATTTAGCTCATGACTTCCCAGATTTAGTTTATCCAGTATTCTTTTGTTTTGACTACACCTATTAACATATTTTGCAAATTGTGTTTTTTGAAACACATTTAAATATATGCACCTCAACTTTGTTTCTTTTTACCAGCTATGGTGATGGGAGTATGGTACACCCAGGCTTGACTTATTTGAGTCCCTACATAACTGTCTTTCTAGCACAATACCTTCTGTTATAATTGTCACTTTTCTATCATAAAGCCTTGCATGATGCTATCCTTTTGAAGATAGGAAAAAAGTTATGTTTTCCTGATGACCTATTCATTTTAGTAGGTAAAGTAGAAGCCTTATAACCACTATGCTTTCCTTCTAATTTTGGTTCATATAAAGTTCAGAATAAAGATCCATGTTTGATTTATCAACCCAGCCTAGGTTACCTAAAGTAATTTTCTTTCAGAAACTATCAAGGCTGTGTTCTTAGTTTGCTAACATTTTAGTTTTGTTGAATAGTTTTGGTTTTTATTTTATCTGTGCTTTTGTTATCAATTACCTTTTTAAAGTGGGTGTACGCCGGGCGTGGTGGCCCACGCTTGTAATCCCAGTACTTGGGAGGCTGAGACTGGAGGATCTGGGTTCGCGGCCAGCCTCAGCTACTTAGTGAGGCCCTCTGCAACTTAGTGAGACTCTGTTTCAAAATAAAGAATAAAAAAATGGAGCTAGGGGTGTAGTAGCCCGGAGGTAGAATTCCCCTGGGTTCAATCCCCAGTACCACACACACACACAAAAAGTGGGTGTACTGTTCATCTGTATAATTACTTAGAATGAGAAAAAATTCATATGTTGGTTGACTTATAAAAGAATGTGTTGTGGTTGTGCTTTGGAAATTGTATTTTACGTGACCTCCAGTTCACTTAAATCACTCATTTCAAAAACATTCTAAAGCATTTTAGAGCACATATTATGCTTTAAAATTGGATGATGTGGGTTTTCCCCCTCCCCCTTTTCTTTTAGGCAGATCTGTAAAACACCTATTTAGATGTGAAGTTATGGGAAAACTCACCATTTACTATTTAAGTTTGATTGAATTTGTCTATTTTGGAGGGTTTGCCATTTGCAGCATTTCTCATACACATACCTTCTTTTATTTGTGAAAGTGTTAATTGGAATTATAAACTATAAATTATTTGGGCATCAGGACTAAGATCGCCTATAAGTATAGGACATAGACAAAGAAAAGGTTTAATTTTTTTTCAGAGGTGCTTTTACCGCAATGATTTTCTCTTTGGTGATAAGTTTGTAGGCAAGCTATATTCCCCCAGCTTCTTTCAAGATTTTCTTCTTGACATATTTGTGCCTTTGAATCTCAGGTTTGTTTCTTATGGACAGAATACTCATGGATCTTGCTTGTTTTTCAAGTCTAATTTCTTTGCCTTTTGACTAGAGTGTTTATTGCAATCACATTTATTTATATAATTACAATGTTTATATGTGCAGTTTGATTTTTGCTTCCTATTTGTCTCATGTCTTTTTTGTTCCACCCATATTGCCATCGTTGGCATTAAATAACTCTTTTTGTTTTTCCATTTAGAATATCTGTTGATTTCTTTTTTACATATTTTTTATGTATTTTCTTAGTGGTTATCCTAGGAATTACAATATGCACCTTAATTTATCACAGTGTACTTCAGAATACTATTAATATAATTCTGGTAAATATAGAAAATTTTTTTTGAGGTACTGGGGATTGAACCCAGGGGCATTCTACCTCCGAGCTGTACCCCCAGCCCTATGTTCTATTCTTTATTTTGAAACCGGGTCTCACGAAGTTGCGGAGGCCTCACTAAGTAGCTGAGGCTGGCCGCGAACCCGGATCCTCCGGTCTCAGCCCCCAGCACTGGGATTATAGGCGTGCGCCATCGCACCCAGCTCGCTGAGATTTTGAACAGTTCCCCTGCTGCTCTTGCTCGGTTTCCAGTATGGTGCTTAATGTGTTAAAAGGAGAGAACAAGTGCTTTACTCAGGCCAAATCCAGATCCCCAAGTAGGACTTTTTTTGTGAAAACATGTATATGAAGCTATCTGGAGACTGTCTTGATGTTGTGAGAAACTTGGAACATTTGTGCTTCCGATGGGGCACAGACTGTCGCTGGGGTCCCATGTCATTGTCTTCATTCATTTCTCTAGGGGAAGAGAGATGCTGGGAATAAGCTGGTTATCATCTTTAATCTGCAGTGTGGAAGAGGAGGCACTCCAGTGGTGATATCCTGGAGAATTATGTCCTCGATAGTTTATAAACTCTAAGTATTTATGTACCTGTTGAACTTGATTCTTCACTTAAAACTTATCAAAACCTCACAAGGCATGCATAGTAGATAGTAATAAATGCAGTTTATAGATGTAAAAAGCTGAAGGTGGTAAAAGCTTTGCAGTAGTTTGTCCGTTGTGCTTCTGCTATTAGGCAGCCCCGGGTCCACTCTGAGGTCTTCCGATTCTCCTGTTTAGGACGCAGTGGATACAACTTCAGACCTGATTCTGTAAGCAGGAGTGAGAAGAATAAATTAGCTGCTGAAAAGTCGGATTCCTCTGGTTCATTTCAGTAAAGACTGTTACCGATAAATATGTATATATTTTTTTTCAAATTTCAAAAACAACCTGCTTATTAAGGGCAGGAAAGGAGCAGAGATAAAAAGCTAAATACTGGTGCTCCACCTCACTGCCACGTCTACCTCTGAGCTCACTGTCTAGTTCAGAGACAGACATACAAACAAATCATTATAATATGGCGTGAGTAATGACTTAATTGAGATATAATAGCTTATATTTGTATAAGCTATTCTTATTATGGTTTAGAGCATGTCAATATTTTCATTCCTACACACCTCTCTGGCTTCATCTCCCACCATTCCTAACATGTCTGCTTTGCTCCAACTATTAAAATTATTTTGTTGTTTTAACAATTAACCTCTTTTAAGACTTTCATCAGTCACTATTTCTTTCCCCCAGAGCCTTTCCACGCCTGTAATTCTGGGCCTCTGTTTTGTCACTTGTAATGTCTCTTTCAGTTACTCGTATCGTTTCTGCCCTATTGTCTTGAACGGTTTTTCAGGTGTGAGAAGGTGTCCCTTTTGACTTTTAGTCCTCAGTGCCCAGCTCAGTGTTTGGCAAGTGGTAAGTGCTTAATAAAAGTTCATTGTAAGCCAGGCCTGGTGGCGCACGCCTGTAATCCCAGTATTTGGGAGGCTGAGACAGGAGGATGGCAGGTCGAGGCCAGCCTCAGCAACTTAAGGAGACCCTGTCAAAAAATAAAAAATAGAATAGGGCTTGGGGGTATAGGTAAGAGGTAGAATGCTCCTGGGTTCAGCCTCCAGTTGCCCCCCCAAAAAAAGGAAGGAAAGAAAATATAAAAATGTTTTTCTATAAAATACTATATGATTCTGGACCTTTCTAATATATATGTATTTCAAGATCCAATCCAGTTTTTTAAGTACACCGAATTAATAAGGTATTTTGACTTATTTTATTACTTCTGTTTTTATAGCCTTTCCATAATAATTAATAATGTTTATGTGAATGTTACTTGTCAAATAAGATGTTTTTATTAATTTATTTTCATTAATTCTATTTTTAGTAATTAATTTATCACTAATAGATTTCTACTTCTCTGATATACCACCATGGTATTGACCCTAATGAAATAAGAAATATTTTCTGTAAATTGAATTTGCTTATTTAACCTGATCTGATCTGATCTGTTTTTGTTATTTTTTTATTTTATTTTATGTTGGAGTATTGATCCTCCGGAAAGTACTTAAGTGATGTACATAATACATCTTAAGTACAGCTTATTGATAAGTTAATGCAGTTTCACATAATTCAAAAGTAACTTTTATCTTTCCTAATAGAATGTATACATTAAATATTTTTAAATAGAAAATGTTTTTTAATAGGGCCGGGCGTGGTGGCGCACGCTTGTAATCCCAGTACTCGGGAAGCTGAGACTGGAGGATCGCGGTTTGTGGTCAGCCTCAGCTACTTAGTGAGGCCTTGTTTCAAAATAAAGAATAAAAAATAGGGCTGGGGTGTAGCTCAGAGGTAGAATGCCCCTGAGTTCAATCCCCAGTACCACATACACAAAAAAATGTTTTTAAATAGAAATTTAGCTCTAGTATACAATAATATTCTTATATCTCCAAGGTACCTTTGAATAGTAGTTAAAGTTTTATGGCAAGAAAAAAACATCTGTTGAGGTGGGAAGGGATTGTGTTTGTTTCTTTTATTAGATGTGAGGCTGTGGGGTATAAGAATGGTATTCCCTTACTTTATTATTATGCAGTAAATAAGTTTTTTGCATTTGTACATTTCTATATCTTCTTGAATATCATCCTTTGATTCTTTGTTTCTCCACCCTTCAAAACTTTTTCCTCTCTGTTTTGTCCAGGTCAGACTTATTTCTAAAGCAAAAGGATTATGCAGAGTGCTGCAAAATGGGATTGAAGCAATGAAAGTTGTAGGGTATCCATCTTTGAATAAGTAGCTGCTCAGTGACTTGGGTAGGTGTGGCCATCCCTGGATTGTGATCCTTGCCTGCCTTTCTTTTACTTGCTTTTGTGTAAGGGGGGAGGATGAAAGGAAGATAGACAGAGGAAGAGAAGGGGGAGTAAGGAAGGAAGATCCCCAAAGCAGTGTGTGGTTTCTTGTCAGAGGTCGTAGGGAAGAGCAGAGGAGAACAAACCTGTATTTCTGCGTCACTAACCGGGGCAGCAGTGTTTGGCTTTTGCTTTTGGGTTTAATGTTCCTGTACTCCCTGGGGAAAGATCTAGAAAGTATACCTGTGCCCTAAGCCTGGATGGAGGTTCTTGCTCTGAGGTTTGAAAGGCAGCAGTCAGTTGCAACCCCAAACACCAGCTTTAAATTGCAAATCGCTTTGTATTCTATTTCTGTCCTGGGCAGTTTTGTTTTTTAAATGCTCACAAACGTTGCCTTTTGCATCTTTTTTATTATAATTATTAACACATTAATTGTTCAAATTAATAGGATTCTCTGTGATAGTTGCATACACCAACCATGCATCATGAGTTGATTATGTCCCTCTACCTTTCTTCTACCCCCTCAAATCCCTCTTTCACTTTGAAGTTGTCTGTTTGATTTTTTTGGACGTATGAGAGAGAATGTGTGATTTTTGGCTTTCTGTGTCTGGCTTTTATCCCTTAACGTGATGACTTCCAGTTCCACTCATTTTCCTGTAAATGCCAGGATATCGTTCTTCTTTATGGCTGAATAGTGCTCCATTGTGTATATATACTGCATTTTCCTTGTTCATTCATTTGTTATACATTTACCTAGGCTGATTCCATATCTGGCTATGGTGAAGAGCTGCAGTAAATACGAGTATGCAGGTGTCTGTTTCCTTTGTATCCTGGCTTCATTTCCTTCGGTATGTTCCCAGGGATGGATAACTGGATCCCAGATAATTCTGTTTTCAACTTTTTGAGGGACCTCAATACTCTTTTCCATACTGGTTATGCTATTTTACCTTCCCACCAGTTGCGCATTAAGGGTTCCCTTTTCTCTATGTCTTCTCCAGCATTCATTGTTTTTTTGCTTTTTGATAACAGCCTTTCTGATTGGAGTGAGATAGAATCTCATTGTAGTTTTGATTTGCATATCCCTGAGGGCAAATGATATTGAACCAATTTTCATATATTTATTGGCTATTTGTATTTCTTGTTTTGAGAAGTATCTATTCAGATCATTTGCCCATGTTTTAATTAGATTACTTGGTTTTTTTGAGTTCTTTATATATTCTGGATATTAATCATCTGTGAGATGGGTAGATGGCAACAATTTTCTCTCTTTTTGTGGGTTGACTCCTTACTCTGTTTCCTTTGTTGTGCAGAAGATTTTTTTTTTTTTTTTTGGGTGCTGGGGATCGAACCTAGGAACATTCTACCTCCAAACTACCCCTACCCCCAGCCCTTTTTATTTTGAAACAGGGTCTTGCTAAGTTGCAGAGGCTGGCCTCCAACCTGCGATCTTCCTGTCTCAGCCTCCCAAGTACTGGGATCACAGGTGTGCACCACCATGCCTGGCCAGAAGCTTCTTAATTGGAGGTCATCCCACCTGTCAATTCTAGCTTTGTTCCCTGTGCTCTGGGGGCCCTATTAGGAACTTATTGCCTGTGCCAATGTCTTGAAGTGTTTCCCCTTTGTTTTTGTCTAGTAGTTTCAGAGTTTTAGGTCTTATATTAAGGTCTTTGATCTATTTTGTGTTTATTTTTATACAAGGTGAGCGATAGGGGTCAAGTTTCAGTCTTGTACACATGGATATCCGGTTTTCCCAGTATCATTTGTTGAAGAGGCTGTTCTTTCTCTAATGCATATTTTTGGCATCTTGTCAAGAGTCAGTTGTCTGTAGATATGTGGATTTATTTCTTGGTACTCTAGTCTGTTCTATTGGTTTATATCTTTTTTTTAATGTCCATACCATGCTGTTTTTGTAACTGTAGGTTTATAGTATTTTTTGAAATCGGGTATCATGATGCCTCTAGCGTTGTTATTTTTGCTGAAGATTGCTTTTGCTATTCAGCATATTTTATGCTTCCATATGAATTTTAGGATTGTTTTTTCTACTTCTGTAAAAAATGTCATTTTGTATTTTGATGGGTATTTTGCATTGAATCTGTAGATCTGTTTGGGTAGTATAGACATTTAATATATTCTTCCAATCCATGAATATGGGAGATCTTTCCACATTTTAGTGTAGTCTCTAATTTCTTTCCTTGGTGTTTTGTAATTTCCATTATAGAGGTCTTTCACATCTTTAGTTAGTTTTATTCCTAAGTTGCCATGTGCACCTTAATAACTTTTTCACCTGTGGAATTTCTAATGCGATTTCCAACCTGAAGGATTCTTCTACTGATGTAAAGATAGTGGTAGAGCAGGATCTAGGGACTCAAATCATTTTTTAGAGTAATGGTGACTTAAAATTATTTAACAATAAGTAAAAAAGTTCATAGCAAATTAAAATGTTTAATACATAAAATTGGTAATTATCATTTGGACCTATTTAGACCTGGGCCGATTTCCCTTTTTGCTACCTAATTCCTGTGTATGTTAGAAATTATATAACTTACGTAAATATCAATTTCCTGGATAGAACTCCAAAAACACAGGAAACAAAAGCAAGAATGGACAAATGGAATTACATCAAATCAAAAAGCTTCTGCACAGCAAAGGAAAGAGTCAACACAGTGCAAAGACAACCCACATAATGGGAGAAAACGCTCATTTCATATGTGGATTACAACAGAGAACATGAATAACACATAATACAGTGAGCACAGGGCCCAGCGCTTGGTAGGTACACACATGTATTCTCCAAGGTGCAGTTTTTCCTTCCCCATTACTCCCCTGTTCTTTTCTTCTTGTCTGCTCCCCTCTTTTCCTCTCTCCCTTTATTGATTGAAGGATCCCACAGGCAGGAAATCAACATGTAAATAATGCAAAATATGTGACAAAAGTCACAGTTGATCCTTTTTAGGAAGGGTTTAACGTCTAAGTGCTTATTTGGTTGAATTGATTTTTAAGGACACTACTGATTCTCCGCTCTGACTTGGGTTGGCTTCTTCAGTGGGACAGGTACATCAGCTGGTTTCTTAGTGGGACAGGTACATCAGCTGGCTTCTTCAGTGGGACAGGTACATCAGCTGGTTTCTTAGTGGGACAGGTACATCAGCTGGTTTCTTAGTGGGACAGGTACATCAGCTGGCTTCTTCAGTGGGACAGGTATATTAGCTGGCTTCTTCAGTGGACAGGTACTTCAGCTGGCTTCTTCAGTGGGACAGGTACATCAGCTGGCTTCTTAGTGGACAGGTACATCAGCTGGCTTCTTAGTGGACAGGTACATCAGCTGGCTTCTTCAGTGGACAGGTACATCAGCTGGCTTCTTAGTGGACAGGTACATCAGCTGGCTTCTTAGTGGACAGGTACATCAGCTGGCTTCTTAGTGGA
>PVJS01034404.1:0-21601 GCA_004027185.1 Glis glis | reverse complement strand
GAGGGACACCAAGAGCTGTGTGCATGTATGTTAACACCAAACTGATACTCATTGTGATGTGAGACTACAATGCACCAATAAAAACATGAAAAAAAAAATAAAAAAAAATAAAAAAAAAAAAATATCAGGAATATGACAAAATCACTACAGAGCTTTCAGACAGTAAAAAGATAATAATTTCCTTGTCTGAGAGTGATGGACTGTGGACTGAAGAGTCTCTCTAATAACTCTTGAGCAAAAAATAGCTTTGATACATGGCCAAAATAACAAAGCAGCTACACAAAAGTGCCAGAGAGTGGACAGAAGCAGACAGATTCTAGTAAAGAGTATATTCTTGTAGGATAGTTAGAGAGGCCTATATTAAATAAAATATGGCTTTGTGGGATTTAGTTGATAGCTAAATGGAATCAGGGTGATGTGTACACATTAACAGGGGTTTAAGTGGAAAAAATGATTTTTCTGGATAGGACAATGAGAAAAACAAAGCCTAAGAAATCATGACTAATGAAAATTATGGAAGAACTCTAAAAGGGAAAGAGACAAATCAGAGATATCTAAATTCTGTTTACCCATAAGCCTGACTGACATCACATTATTAAGGCAAATATCAGCTAAAAAGAGATCGCATGTAATTCCAAAGATGGCAAGAGACAGAGTTTGTAGTTCAACTCCAAACAAGGAAGTGTCCAGGCTTAATTAATAGAAGCAGCAATAATCAAATTCAAATAGCCTGATTTATAATCTCCACCACTTAAAATCAGTAATGTTCAGTATAGAATTCAAAATGTCTCAATATTTGAAGAAGAGCAAGAACAGTTGAATGTGTGCTTAAGTGAAAAAAAAAACTGGCACTGAGGTGGACCAGAATGTTCTTCTCTTTTGTTTTTAAATGTCTATCATACTATTCTAAATGAAGTAAAGCAAATTAGTCTAATAACATATGACATTATAGGAAAAGCAAGGAAATCCAAGCAGAGAAATAAAAGTAATAAAAAAGAATCAAGGAATTCTAAAATTGAAATAAAATCTGAAATTAAAAAGTCACTGAATGGAGTAGCAGAATGAAGAGTAGAGGGAAGATTCAGTGAATGTGAACAGAGAAAAATAAAAGTGAGCAGAGCTTCAGGGATCTCCTAGATCGTATCCAATTATTTCACACGTGTGTCATTTGAAGCAAGGAGAGAAGAAACAGATAGGGCTTGGAAGAGGGCACCGGCATCTTCTTTTGGCTTCTGTAGTTTACGTTGAGAAGTCTGATGTAAACTGTGTCTCTGTTCTTTCATTTCTAATGTGTCTTTTGGGGAGGAGTACTGGGGATTGAACCCAGGGACATTCTACCTCCAAACTATACCCACAGCCATTTTTATTTTTTATTTTGAAACAGGGCCTTGCTAGCTTGTTGAGTGTCTTGCTAAACTGCTGAGGCTGTCCTTGAGCCTGCGATCCTCCTGTCTCAGACTGCCAAATATGGGCATTACAGGCATGCACCACCAAACCCAGTTTTATTTCTCATTGTCTTCAAGATTGTTTCTTTATCTTTAATCTTCAGATTGCTGATGCTTTGTACTGTTTTTTATTCTGAAGTTCATAGAGCTGTGCTTTCATGTTGTTCATTATCATTCATTGTATGCAGGTAATTCTCAGGTATTGTAGCTCCAAATAGTTTTTCTTCCTCATGTTTTATCTCTATTCATTCTGGAAGTTCAGTCACACATATGCAAAAGTCTGTGTGTGTGTGTGTGTGTGTGTGTGTGTGTGTGTGTGTGTGTGTATGTGTGTGTGTATGTGAACTCTTTATTTTTTCCTTTTTATATTTCACTTTAGGTAACTTTTAAGGATGTATCTTCAGGGTAGGTGAATCTTGCCCTCACACTGCACTGTGTGCACGCACATTTCTATTGCTATGAACCTCGTTATAATGTGTAACTGCAACGCACCAATAAAAGTACATTTTAGAAAGTCTCTTAAGGGAATGCTTCGTCTCTGATGGCATGTTTGCATCTTTGCTCTCTTCTTCACCATTCCTCTTGGCTTATATTTTCCATCTTTTTGTTGATCTTTCCATGTGCATATTAATGTTGTCCACCTTCTCCACTATGCTATTTAATATATGACTCATATTATTTTTAATTCCTCTCCATCCCCAGAGTGGAAGGTGTGTTGATGGAATGCTGGTCTCATCACTCCTGTTCTGCATTCAGATTTCAGCTCTCTCTGCTTACCTGTACCACACACGGAGCATGCCGCTTCATTCTCTCCTCTCTCCCAGCATTAGCCTTCTGTTTCTTGTGGCAGGTGCTTGCTGGGCTGGTGGTGAGAAGAGGCTTTTCTGCTCTTTCCATTGCCCCACCTCAGTCCCAGGTGGAGCTGTGAGCTTGGCCATCAGGAAAGTACCTTCACAGCTTTCCTCCCTCTCTTCTCTGTAGACTCCAAACTTGTTCTCTATCAGATCTTGTGTGGGAAAGAGTTTCTTCACCGAGAGTTTTCTCTGATGGTCATGGCAAAAGATCATAGACATAAGACTACTTTCCTCCTCTCATCTACATCTGTCACTCTCTCTGCAATAATGAGTCCGAATCTGTGTCCTATGCTTGGCAGAATTGCTGCCACACTCCAGGTGGCTGCAGGCTTTTGCTTCACATGAAAAGTGGAGTGCAGAGAAAAGTGTCCAGGAAGCGGTGGCCACTTTGATGGCTCTCACAGAGAATCCACGCCTCTACAATGTAAGATGGCTCCCTCTGGCCTCCCCCTCTTCCCTCAATCCTTCTTTTGAACATCTGGTGAAAGTTTGTGACAGCAGGCCATGGGTGAGTACAAACTACTTTTGCATTTAAAGCTCCCAAGGGTTCTAGAATTGAAGCTCAACTGTAAGTATTTTATCTATGATTTGTTTTTAACCTACCTGTATGGTGTGGCTCTTGTCATATGCTTTGCCAAGTGAGCCCTTCTTCATATATTGACTCTCATTAAAGTGTCCTTCCCTGGGGTTCAAGCTCCTGGTTTCCCTGAGCTCGCTCATGAGCTCGAGACAATTACCCTTTTGTACTCAGTGCACCAATAAAAGTATATACAAATAAATTCAATAGTATAAATAAATGAATAAATAATTTTTTCTCATTCTTCAGGTGGGTTCAGTGTTTTATAGCTTTCTGTATCTTAGGTAGAAGTGGAACTAAATCCAACAGTAGATAATCAAGACACAAAATAATGGCCAATAAATTGAATTAATAGACTACAACTTATTAATAGGGTTTTTTTTGGGGGGGGAGCTACTGGGATGGAACCCAGGGGTAGTCTTCCTTTAAGCTACAAGGCCAAACCTTTTTATTTGTGTTTTTATTCTATTTTGAAACAGGGTCTTGCTAAGTTGATGAGGCTGGCCTCTAACCTGAGATACTTGTGTCTCAGCCTCCCAAGTACTGAGATTACAGGTATGTGCCACCACATCCAGTTTATTAACAGATTTTAAGGGGAAAAATTATACAATCATTTCAATAGATGCAATAAAAACATTTGCTTAAATTTAAGACTTATTCATAGTCACACTTATAGCAATCAGTAACAAAATGGAACTACTTAATCGGCTTAAGAGTACATACATATAAACTTTAGCAAATATTACATTTCATTGTGAATAATTGAAGTCTTTCATTCTGAGATTGGAAAAGAGATGAGAGTCATGCTGTCTCTACTTGTATTCAGCATTGTACTCTAGTTCCTAATCAGAGCAAAAAAAATAAATAAAGAAAACTAAAAGGCATGTGTTAGAAATAACTGAAATTGTTATTATTCACAGATAAAATGCTTATGTGTGAAAATATAAAACTCTGAAGGTAATTCTTAGAAATAGTCCTTGAATTTAGCAGTGCTGCTAGATACAATGTCTTGTATTAAAATAGGCAATGATTTTTTTCATCATATTTGTAAGAGCATTAAAATAAAACAGATATCTAGGAAATGCATTTTAATTCCTCATTTTTGACTGAAAAGTATAAACTATTATTAAGAGACTATTTTTAAAACTTGAATAAATGAAGGGATATACAGTTTTCAAGGATTTAAGCATTAATATTATACTATAATAAACATGGTTATAGATTAAATCTGTTACCAATCGAAATATATCCAGTTCTTTACTGACAAAAATGTTTATTACAATTAATATATAAATGAGAATATCTAAAAGTAATCAAGAAGATTTTTTAAAAAATTATAGCACATTTATATATTAGCATGTAAAATTACAGTAGAAAGAAGAACTTTAAGCTATTCAGACAAGTTATATAGCCACAGACATGGGCAATTTCTTCATGACAGTCTTGTATCGTAAAGCAGTGGGTAAAAAAAGGGAGTTTTCAAGTGACACTTGATCCAGTGGATTCCCACAAAGAAAACAAAAATAGATGTACCCCATCATATATGGAAGGCTAAACAGTAACACTTTTAATGGAAAACAGAACAGTACCATCATTGCCTTTGGTAAGAAACATTTGTTAAATTGAACATAAAAACCCTCAGCTTAAAGGAAAACAATGGTGATTAAAGCACATTAAAATTAAGAACTTCTGTTAATCAAAATCACCATTATGGGAATGTAAAAGTAAACAATAGATTAGAAGCAGGCATTTACAATATACATATTTGAAAAGAGATTTGCATCCAGAAAAATGAAGGTCTCTAAAATCAATAAGAAAAAGACAAACGGCTCAATTAAAATTGGCAAAAGACTTGAGCAGCCCCTCACTTGCAGAAAAAGATACAGGAATGTCCAAATATCCAATGAACATTTAAAATTTTGTTGAATTGCTTTAGTCACCGGAGAAATGTTAATTAAAACTGCAGTGAGAAAATACCTCATAGTCACCCAAAGGGCTAAAATATAAAAGACTGAAAATACCAAAGTCTGATGAACATGTTGAGTAATTGGAATTTTCACGCAACAGCTGGAAATTGGCACAAGAATTTTATAAAATATGTTTACAAAGACAAAATAAATACCCTGTTATCCAACAATCCCACCCTTAAAAATATACCCCATGGAAATATACTAGAATGTTTCTAGTAGCTCTGTAGGGAGTAGCCTGTAATTGAAGTCAACCCAGATGCCCTAGTGCAGTAGGGTAGCTAAACCTAGTCTTCTAGAAAGGTATCACAGACTGAATTCTCTGGAGGAACAAACTGAGTTGTAACTTGGAGATATTTATTAGGGATCAATACCTGTGAAGTGAAGGGAAAAGAAGACTTGATTGAACAGAACCAAGTTGAAATTTCATGCAAAAACAACAAAGTCTTGGTCTGAGACAGACCAGGATCGCAGGCATCAGGAACAGATGCATCCAATGACAATAATTTGAAGTGTATGAAATATGGATAAATCTTACAAATATCATGATGGGTCAAAATTTAGATGACATAATTCTACTTCTAAAGTTCAAAATCAGGAAAATCTAAGCCTTAGTTTTGAAACCAGTAAATAGTTACCTAAGAGGAGTTATGGGAGACTGAGCAGAGCCCGAAGGCCTTTAGGGTAATGATGATGTTGCACTTATTGACAGACTTCATAGTATCCTTTTTATTTATTTACTTATTCATTTATTCATTTATTTGTTTATTTATTTATTTATTTATTTATTTATTTATTTATTTATTTATTGCGGTACTGGGGATTGAATCCATGGGCATTCTACCTCCGAGCTACACCCCCAGCCCTATTTTTTTATTCTTTTTTTTTTTTTTGCGGTACTAGAGATTGAACCCAGGGGCATTCTACCTCCAAGCTACACCCCCAACCCTATTTTTATTCTTTATTTTGAAACAGGGTCTCACTAAGTTGCAGAGGGCCTCACTAAGTAGCTGAGGCTGGCCGTGAACCCAGATCCTCCGGTCTCAGCCTCCCAAGTACTGGGATTACAAGCATGCTCCCCCATGCCCGGCTCAACACTATCCTTTATGACATGTTCATATTTATGTATGCATGATACATGCTAGAAGAAGGCAAGTAAAAATTGACTGATAGTTACGTCGCTTAACACAGCAACAACTTTTATAAAACAGGAACACAAGTAATGCAAGGAGAGAAATCCACTGGCCACTGGGGATTTTAAGACATTTTTCACAATTAAGTGGATAAAATATTGGTAAATTTATATGATCTAAAAAGCATAATCAAAAGAATATATGCATTAAATGTGTGTATTTATATTTAAACCATGATAAAAACATACATTTTCAAATGTTCCTGCAACATTCTTTAAAAAACTTCCCATACATTAGACCACACACAAAAAAATAAAGACCAAAAACCCCCAAAACTAACATTACTGGTTCTCAAAGATTCAAATAAAACAAATATCATTTTCTTACTACAATGAAATAAAACCATACATTAATATCATATCAGAAATGAAATGCACATATCAGAAATAAAAGGCCTTCCACTAGTGAATAAAAATGACATTTTGAATCAGGGGAAATACAAACCAAATTTGCAGACGTTCTGGAAAATAAAGTGAAAATAAAAGGTATCAAAATTTATGGGTGATGAAATATAGGTGCACAGCTCCCTTATATATTTGCCATTGCTTAGCAAAACTTGAGAAATTGAGGTTGGCCAATAACTTTTTTCTTAGAATAATCTTCCTTCCATATTTTTTCCTATTTCATATCCACTGTTCCTTTTAGATCATCTGAAATTAATTTTTACATTGAATACCCCTCTTGTTTTCCAAAACTAAATATAAGCTTGCTGTGTATATTTCAGAGTATATAAATAAATTGATTTAAATGATTTTATTTAAATGGTTTTACTTAAATCATTTGATTGGGTATTAGAATGTGTTGGTACATCTTTATGGACACTTTTATTTTCTATTCAGATTTGTATTTTGTTTTTTAACTTTTCTTAAACTTCAATTTAACCCAGGAGTGAGGGTTAAAGTGAACACTCAGTGAAGTACTTTGCTAATAAATGGTATTTAATAAATATTTTAATACATCATTTGTCTAAAATGTTACTGTGCTTCTTATTCATCTGGTCTTAATTTTCTTCATCAAGCATGTTTCCTAGTTTTAATAGGTACAATTTTAGTTATGATTTCACCATTCATGTTTTACACAGATTTCTATGGATTCAAGAATTCCGCAGCATTCATCTATACACATCCTAAGTCAGTGCAAATTTCAGTTCTGAATCCACATTTTTTATAAGTCCTTTTGGACAGAAGCAACTGACGTACCTTTTTTCCCAGTGTCTCTATATGAACACTAATCATTGGTAGCAATTAAGACTGTTTAATCTTTGGTGAGTATATTTTAGCTCACTTCTGAGTTTCTCTCTTGCTTCTTTTATCTCCTAATAATAGACTGATAACTTTCATGGTTATATTCCATTCCTTTCTCTAGTAGAAGCACAGGTCAGATCAGGTTAAACTTTCCCAAGTGCTTTGATAATTAGGAGCATGTTTCTGAAGTGTACACATTACTACTGGTATAAAAACGAATATAAGTCAACATGCCAAAATATAAATGGTGGCAGTCTTCCAGAAAGAATTAAATTCACTGAATGAATAGTTGTTAATAAGGTGTTTTTTCATTCAGGGGTAATTCTTCTCTCTCATTTCTTTTTTTCTGTGTTAGCAGCTCCAAAAACAGTTCTCCCTAATGAATTATTGAATCAAATAAGATAAAATAATACAAATGAACATACACACAATTCTATTAAATGATACAATCCTAAAGGCTTACAAACTCACTTAAAGTAAGTTTAGATAGCAAAAGAGCATAGAAACAATATTAATAAATACCTGCCTGTAACAATAGGATTACACAGAGGCATCAGGTATGTATAAATGTGGCTTTGATGAAGGTGCAGTTTAAACATGGTTTAGACTGCAACCCTGGACAGGGGCAGAAAAAAAGGGGGCTAATTTCCTGTTGCCAAGTATAAGAAGTCATTTTTATATTACAGGGAGCTGATTTTCTTCTTTCATACAAAGTAGTCACATGACTCACAAATTAGGCATTTAAAAGGAACAAATTCATAGGGAGGCAAGTTTTTTTTGTGTGTGTGTGAGGTACTAGGGATTGAACCCAGGGGCATTCTACGTCCGAGCTACACCCCCAGCCCTATTTTTTATTCTTTATTTTTGAAACAGGGTCTCACTAAGTTGCGGAGGGCCTCACTAAGTAGCTGAGGCTGGCCTCAAACCCGGATCCTTCAGTCTCTGCCTCCCAAGTACTGGGATTACAAGCGTGCATCACCATGCCTGGCCTGGAGGCAAGTTTTGACAGTGAGGTACTTCCCACAGTCAAGTGAGAAAATTATATTAATGTGCTTTCTTCTTCAAAGATTCACAAATTACCTCTGTGTTGCCAATGCTAACATGCACCGGAAGCAAAAAATATTAAGTTTTCAAGGAAGAAAATCATCAGTACAATAAAAATAAGAATGTTAAGTTCATTAAGTTTGAGAAAGCAATTTTATAGATTACTTTGCCTTGTCTATTACCAGTATGGAAAATAAATCTCCATCATAAAATCATATATTATTCAAATATCAGCTCTCAGTTTTTTAAATCATTTACTCAGAATATGCTGATGTGTTGCTTATACATTTAATACTTTTTTAACTTGAAAGTGACCACTCAATCATCTTTTATTACTGAGAAGTATGGGCTTCAGGGTTAGATGTAACTATGTTTGAGTTACTACCTTGACCTGCTGTATAATATTAAAAATTTGGTTTACTACATTGGGCTTCAGTTTTCTCACACACAAAATGGTTAAAATAACAGATATCTCACAGTGTTATTCTTACAATTAAATAAGGTAACACATAGAAAAAAGGCTTTGCAGGATTCCTGGCTCGTCTGCTGCATGAGAAACAGAAATTATTATTAACACAATCATCATTAATACTATCATTATGATGAAATTATTATTGTTATTCCATTTGTCCCCAAATGCCCCTTAATCCTTACTGAAATTGTCTTTCATTATACCTATAGTTTTCTTCTAGACTTCTGCAAACTCCAGTTTGCTGGGGTTATAACCTGCAGCAACAACAATCTAGAAGAAATGGAGTCTTCGCTCCCCACAGAAAAAAGATTAACTTGCTTTCTTTTTTGCAATGTAAAAATTTGTGGTCTTTTAAGTTTCTAAAATTAGTGGGTATTCAAGTTTACTTCGTAGATGAGAATATAGCCTCAATTTAAAAATCTTCACATTATACATTAGAATGCAGTCATATAGAATAGCAAAGTACCAAAGGTCTGTTTACCAAATATTTGATAAATGAATGAATAAGTGAAATAAGCGACCTGAGAAGTGTTGTTTCATAAGACTTCCTTCACACTGCACTGGAACATAAAGTCTTCATCTTTCTAGAAGTTTGGAAATAATATACTGATTACTCAGAGATAGCCCTTCTTTTGGAAGTTCTAAGAGACAGGTGATGCTTCTTGACTATTTGCTATATTCTATTTCCCTTAACCAGATTCTGCACTTTTGGTGGAACACAATAATGAGATTATTATAATTTATTGTTTATCCATTAAAGCATGCATTACGTTAGATTTATCCGAAAAACAAAGATGTTCACCTATCAGAAAAGTATTATTCAAAACACTAGATTAAGATGCATGAAAAATTGCTCCATTAGTGTTACAACCTTCTATAAGTCACTGGGTCTTAAAACTTCTATTAAGAATCTATATATTTTCTCATTCTCTTCTATTCCCTTCTCTGTAATCACCCAGACCACCTTTCTTAGTGTCTTCCCCCTTGATAGCAAATGCCTATTTTTTTTTTCCGTACCAGGGATTGAACCCAGGGGCGTTCTACCTCTGCGCTACACCCCTGGCCCTATTTTTTATACTTTATTTTGAAACTGGGTCTCACGATGTTGCGGAGGGCTTCACTAAGTAGCTGAGGCTGGCCGTGAACCCGGATCCTCTGGTCTCTGCCTCCCAAGTACTGGGATTACAAGCGCGCGCCACCACTCCCAACTAATGCCCAACTATTGATTCAATCCTCAGAGCTTTATTTGGTAGGAATAGAAAAGAATTTCAGGAGAGTAGAGAAATGAGATGAGGAAAGGGTTACAAGTCAGCAACCGCAGTGGTCATCTAGAATTTGATCACATGGAGAAATGATGAGAAATGATATAAACACATGTCTTAGGATTTTTCCCTCCTGGTGCAAAGGGAGAGGGACCTGGTATATACGTTGACCAACTTCTGATCCTTATGAGGATAAGGTTGTGCCAGAAAAGTGTCCTTCTTTGGAAGCTAGATATGACCTTGGAGGGAGAGAGGATTTCAAATACAACCCTCAGACACCAACGTGCACATCCTGGAAATCGGAGTTCCACTGTAGGTTGTTATGGTAAGCTACTAATAATAGTATGAGCAGGGAACTTAGCATTTATACATTAGCTTCATAACATCTAAAAAAGGTACACTAACTCTGTAAATGTTATATAAGCTTATGAGATAGAAAGTAGTAACTCAATTGTCTTTTTTTGTCTCCTAAATGTCAACTTGCCATTTTATAAGGATGACAAAATTAAAATTTTGTAAGAATCAGTGTCTTCATTTTCTCATGTGTTGTATGTAAGTGGGTATACAAGAAGATACCCATTTCCACACTGCAGAGATCAACGAATTGAAAAAAAAAAAGATGAGGACTGGTTTAGAGAGGAGGGAAGTAGGATTCTTGCTAATTTCAAAAACAATTTTAACTCAGTTTTATTTTAAATTTTTTAATTAACAGTAGGCAAGTGAGAATTTTTTTTTATAAACAAGCCATTTAAACAAGACGTTTCATTCCTCTGTCATTTTATAATTACAGAGAAAGATTGACATTACTCTCTCTGAAAATATCCATAATACACTCCGGTGGGCAATTTTGCTTTCTGTTTATACATTCATACAATACTTAATAACATATTATTTCCAAAAACTGTTCTATATGTCTTTCTTTTCTTAGAAATTTTAATGAGAAAAAGCAGATATATTTTATGGACCACAAAAGTGGAAGCTGATACAAGGACAAATGTGTCCAAAGTTTCCAACACTGTTATCAGCCAGAACAATTACTTACATTAATGAGGTGTCAAAGTTCATGAGTATCTAATGTATGGCATTTGTCATCCACCAATTTATTTTCTAGACTCACCAAATTTCACTGAGAGATTAAACGATGGCTAAAGTAGGAGTAAACACTTATAGACTCCAAAATGTGTAATACTGTTGAGAAAAACTCATAACTAAATTCTTTCTCTATATCATATTTATATTTTTAATAAATATATAGCCAAGCTTCAAAAAACCCAAATTATATATTTTAAAAAGAAATAATCACATCCTTTTTTATTTTTTGCGGTACTGGGGATTGAACCCAGGAGCATTTTACCTCCAAGCTACACCCCCGGCTCTATTTTTTGTTCTTTATTTTGAAACAGGGTCTCACTAAGTTGCGCAGGGCCTCACTAAGTAGCTGAGGCCAGCCGCGAACCCAAATTCTTCAGTCTCAGCCTCCCAAGTACTGGGATTACAAGCGTGCACCACCACGCCCAGTGATCACATTCTTTTATGATGTTCTCAAGCATTCCAATTTTTAGTCTCACAACCATATACCTATATCTACCATGAGGTGGTTTGCTGTGCTCACTGATGTTTAAGTGGTGATGATTCCAAAACTAGAATATATCCTCAATCATTTTATAAATAAATCTTTGATTTTAGACTAATTTTTCATTCACAGAAAAGTTTCAAAAACACAAATTTCCCCTTTACCCCTAATACCCACCTTGTCCTATTATTAATGACTTACATTATATGGTACATTTGTTACAAGTAATATGAACCACACTGATGATACATACCTTTTTTTGTTTGGCACTAGGGATGGAATCCAGGGACATGCTAGATCTGATCTACATCCACAGCCATTTATTTATTTATTTATTTATTTATTTATCCGTTTATTTTGAAACAGGGTTTCGCTAAGTTGCTGAGACTGGCCTTGAACCTGCAATCCTGTCCCATGTACTGGGATTCAGGCATGCACCACCACATCTGCTGATACATTCTTAACACCATATTTATTTGGATTTCATTAATTTTTCCCCTAATATTCCTTTTCTTTTTCTGTTTCAGGATCATCAGAGCTCCATTGCATTTAGTTCTTTTGTGCCCCTAACCTCTAGGTAAGAAGTTTCTCAGACCTACCTTGCTTTCAATGACTGTAAGAGTTTGGAGGAGCACTGCTCAGGTATTCTATAGAATACTCCTGAATTTAGCCAGCATAGTAGTGCATACCTATAATTCCAGTACTTGGGAGGCTGAGACAGTAAGATAATAGGTTTGAGGTCAGCCTCAGCAATTTAGCAAGACCCTCAGCAACTTAGCAAAACCTATAATGCACCAATAAAAGTATATTAAAAGAATAAAACTAAAAAGGGCTGGGGGTATAGTTCAGAGGTAGAATGCCCCTGGGTTCAACCCTAGTACCTACCTCCCCCAAAGATATATCTCAATTTGGGTTTGTCTCATGTGTATATATAAATATATTTGGGAGATAATATAATGTAATATAATAATATAATATAATATAATATAAATATAGTATATATTTTAAAATATTTTAACACTGATGATATTAATCTGATGACCTAGCTGAGATAGTGCTTTTGCAGGTTTCTTTACTATAAAGTTGTTTTTTGGGGGGGGGGTTCTGACTTCACATTATCTTACTCTGTTCTTTGGGAAGCAAAGCATGGACTTTAACCCATCTTAGAAGATGGAGAGTTAAGCTCCTCCTCCTTGAGGAATGGGGAGCTATAATAATTTATTTGGAATTTGTACTTAAGATTGTCTTTTCTCATATATTTAGCTATTCGGTCATTTATTTATATCAGTAAATACTCATGCATATTTATTTCATACCTTGGGTTATAATACATTGTTATGACTGGCTACTGGGAGGTCTTTCAGATTGGTCCCGGTGTCCCTTTGACCTATTTCTATTGGCTTGATTTTTTTATGCATGTTTTAATTTTGTTTTGTGTTTGTTTCTGAGCACTTCATCAACATTTCTAAAATATTTGATTATTCTCACAAAGTAGGGGAAAATGGACTATCCAACACAAATAATTACAGCAGAAGGTGTTGTTCCCTGAGCAAGACAATTAACATATGTATGCTTCATTTCTGTTTGTGTAAACTACATGCAGATCTTGATGTCTGATGACACCAAGACATTTGTACTGAGATATATTTCATTCTGACTTTTGGTATTTACATCATTTTGGAAATGATTTATCTTTATTTATACTCAGTGTACATTTTAATTTAATTTCTAACTTATAGTATGTACCTATACGGTATTTACTATGTACTTTTCAATACTAAGTAACAATGGAATTTTCAAAAGTTAATGGTCCAACAATGAGATTTATAAGATTCATAATAAAGAGTATTTCCCAGGTAAATGAGGGTTTTGTTTTCAAGACATGATTTAATAATTTCATGAATCTACAATCCATTGCATTATATGTTTTATTTTGTTTTTGGTTTTTTAATATGCTTTTATTGGTGCATTATAGTCTCCCATCATGATGTAAATCATGTTGACAGTGACATACATGCACACAGTACTTGGTGCCCCCCAGCTTTTCTCTCCATCTCTCCCCTTCCCCATACACAGTACTGAGACTGACATTGGTATTTCCACATATGCACAAAAAACCGATGGTAGTAATTCCTTCAATGATCCTCACTCTTCCCCCTCCCCTTCCCCTAGACCACCTCCATGGCTCCACTGAGGTTTCTCTTCCATTATCTAGAGTCCCTCTGGTTTCCCAATTACTCCCTAGCTTATCCAGTTATTGAAAAAATGAAACTAAATCTTTACCGCACAAGAGTCAACTCGAGATGGATCAAAAACCTGGAAATTAGACAAGAGACTGTAAAGCTGCTAGAGCAGGGCATAGACCCAATACTCCAACATACAGGCACAGGTAGAAACTTCCTGAGCAAGACCTCCATAGCTGAGGAAATTAAAACAAGAATTAATAAATGGGATGGCATTAAACTAAAAAGTTTCTGCTCATCAAAGGAAACCATCAAGAGTCTAAAGAGAAACCTACAGAATGGGAGATCTTTGCCAGTTATCCCTCAGATAGAGGACTAATATCTAGAATATACAAAGAACTTAAAAGACTATACACTAAGAGAACAAATAGCCCAATCAAGAAATGGGCATTTGAACTAAATAGACACTTCACAAAAGAAGAGATATAAATGGCCAATAAATACATGAAAAAATGTTCAACATCATTAGAAATCAGGGAGACACAAATCAAAACTACACTGAGATCCCATCTAACCCCAATCAGAATGACAATCATCAAGAAGTCAAAAAACAATAAATGTTGGTGAGGATGTGGGGAAATAGGAACTCTTCTACACTGTTGGTGGGATTGCAAATTAGTTCAGCTGCTATGGAGATCAATGTGGAGATTCCTCAGAAAACTGGGAATGGATCCACCATATGATCCAGCTATACCACTCCTGGATATCTTTCCAAAGAGGCCAAAATCAGAGAACTACAGTGATATAGGTATACCCATGTTCACAGCAGCACAATTCACGATAGCCAAATTTTGGAACTAACCTAGGTGTCCATCAACAGATGAATGGATTACAAAATTATGTGATATCCACACATTGGAATTCTACTCAGCAATAAATAACAAAATTATGTCATTTGCAGGAAAATGGAAGGACCTGGAGAACATTATGTTAAATGAGCTTAGCCAGTCACAGAAAGTAAAGGGTCATATGAATTATACATTTGAATTAATTGAATAGCTCAAAGTATTTAATTAGTACAATTATTTCCCTTGAATACCATGCCAAAATTCAGCCCCATCTTAGAAGGTAATCATTTTCAACTTGTTTTCCTTTTTCTACATTACTCAATAAAATTGCATAATTTTATGTGGATCTAAGGAAAAACACAGGGTTATTTTTTCATTGTAAATAAATTCTCTGTGACTATTTTGACCCAAGAAATGGGTATAACATTATTCTTGCCTCATAAATTTTGAGGAGGATAATTTGAGCTTAATATGATTTGAGCTTAGGTCAATGTTTAATATATATAAGCATTCTGTATACTTTGGCTATTATTTTAATTTTTGAAGTATGCTGAGATTATTTTTCTAATGGTACATAAATCACTTCTAATGTTTTAACTAATATTTTAAAATATTTCTAATATCTTTTAATATTTTCTCTGTTCTGTAGAATGTCTGTATGGCTGTTACAGTTTGGATTTAGAATGCCCCCTAGACCTCACACAGCTAAGGCAGCCATATTAAAGGTGGGGCTTGGCTGCTGTGGTGGGATCCTTGGGGGTGTAACCTGAAATATGAATATATATACATATATATATATATGTATATATATATATATATATATATATAACCTCCTCCCCTTGTTTGTTCTTCTTGCTTCAGGGCTAAATGATGTAAGAGCAGAGAACTTGCTCTCCTGTCTCCTCCTGCCATGCCCTAAGCTCTGCAGACTTCACCAGGCCAATCTGGACTGAACCCTTGAAATCTCCAGAATTGTGAGCAAATCGATCTTCCTTCCACTATAGTCATAGTGGTTAGTTGTTTGGGAATATAGCGGTAAGTATGTTAACCAAAATGCAGCAGTTTATTTAAATAATCACTTATGGATAAATTTTATATTTGTTTCAATGTTTTTAACTATTTCAAATCTTGCTGCCACTGTCACTGTTATGAAAGATCCCTTAAATACATATTCAAGTTAAGATATGAAAATACATGGAACACTAATGAGCATTGTTAAATAGTCCTCCAGCATTCCCAGTAGTTTATACTTCATCATTTATATAAATTAAATGATATAAATGATACTTACATTTTCTTAAATGAACTTTTTCTTTTTTATCATGCTTATTGGTAAATAATATGTCTTATTATGATTTCCATGATTACCAATAAAATTAAACATGTTTTTATGTATTACTAATATTCAGAATGTCATATTCAGTACATTGTCAATTCTTCATTTCTATTTAGATATTTTTCTTTTGATTTGCTATGAACATATTAAATATTTCCTCATTGATTTCTGTTATTTTTAACTTTTTAGATGATGTTTTGTTTTAGATCAGAAGTTTAGATTAAATCTGTGTAATCTATCTGTATTATTAGCTTTTTGTTGCTGTGACCAAAATATGTCACACAAACAACTTAGAGGAGAAAAGATTTATGTGGCTCACGGGTTCAGAGGTTCGTTCATGGTTGGCTGACTCCAAGGCAGAAATATTGTGGTGGAAGGGCATGATGGAGTCAAGCTGCTCAGCTCATGGCAATTGGGAAGCAGAGAGAGTGACAGAAAGAGGCCGGGGACAGATATATTCATAAAGGACACACCCCCAGTGGCCTACCTCATCCAGGCATGCCCCACCTCTGAACCTTGCTGCTTGAAGAACACATGGGTTTTTTGGGGGGTAGAGGGCACTCTAGATTCAAACTATAACTCTTTTCTTTTGCTTTGCATTTCATGTTATATTTAAGATGACATTTGCTATTAAAATGTCACAACTTTCTTTTGCTACATTTTGCTTCTAGTATGTAAAGTACTTTGTCTATATTCTCTTGAATTTGTCAGAAATTTAATTTATATTGATGAATAGTATGTTACAGATTTAAACTTGTTAATTTTCATAAAGCCAGTGATCTTAACATGATTAATTGATTTTTTCATTCTTTTTCCAATATCTCAAAAGGCCAGTGCTATATTAAATTTTTATGAAACTAACATGGCAATTTTCTCTCTTCCAAGTACTAACCAGACCCAACCCTGCTTAGTTTTTGAGATCAGAGGAAATCTGGAGAGTTCAGGACTGTATGATTGCAGACATCTTGGCAATTTTATAACTACTTTTTCTTTTGTATGATTTTTAAAATGAGTTTATAGGTTGCATGAAAACACTATATTAATGTTTTAATGACTACACTATATTTATGTATGAATTAAGGGAGAGATAACAAATCATAAGACTGAAAATTTCTATATAAAAACATGGTATCTTCCTTTGTTCACTCAGGAAGTTTCCTCAATAATTAAGTTATATTTTCTTTGTATAGGTATAATATATTCTGATTAATTCATTCTAATTTATTTTATAATTTTACTACTTTTTTGATAAGAACTTCCTATTTCATTTTTAAATATGGCTATTTCGGATGCATACTAAAGCTAATAATTTTTATGTTAATAGCATATCTAAAATATTGCTAAATTATCTTATTTTATTGGTTCTCAGTTGATTGTATTGCATTTTATGGATTGATTGTCATAGTTTTCTGGAAAAATAAAGATTTGTCTCTTTCTAGTATTTATATTTTATGGCATCTTCATATCATTTCTTTCACTATAGACTTAGTGGTCCATTATTATTGAATAGGATTAATAAGGGAATCCTTCTTGTCCCATTTTTATTTAATTTTGATTGCTTTTAATATTTCTTCACTATGTGTAAGTTTTCTAATAATCTCTTTATTATTCTCTCTAGCAAACCACATGCCAGAAATGGATGTTGGGTTTTCCCAAGTATATTTAGAACGTCATTTAAGATTCAAACATTTTCTTCTTAATATATTGATGAACATTTTAATTCAAAATTATTTTAATATTAAATAGTTTTATTTATTTATTCATTTTTATTTATTCGTTTATTTATTTATTTATTTTTATTTACTTATATTTTTTGTGGTACTGAGGATTGAACCCAGGGGAATTCTACTTCTGTGCTCCACCCACAGCCAGATTTTTTATTCTTTATTTTGAAATAGGGTCTCACTAAGTTGCAAAGAGCCTCACAAGTAGCTGAGGCAGGCCACGAACCTGTGATCTTCCTATTTTAGCTGCCCAAGTACTGGAATTACAAACTTGTGCCACCATGCCTGGCTTAAGTAATTTTATTATTGCAAGGAAAAAATGGAAACTCACATAAATATAATATATTATTATTTTAATGATTATTATTTTAGTATATTAAGACTTATTTTAATAATGTTTTATTTATACATCCACATGAGTATAGGAAATTGATATGTGTGCTACATTTATATTCTTTGTTGTTTGCTTATTTGATTGATTTAAATTGAGCTTACTTATTTCCCTTTGTGTTTGTATTTTTTATACTAACTTACCAAGTTTTGATATTAGGAATATAAGCTAATAATGTTCTGTGATTTGGAATATTTTATGCAGTCTGGAAATGACCTGTTTCCCATGCTTAGATACGAGGCATCTGTCAGACCAGCTGGGTCTGGTATTCACGTCAGGCCTAAACCTATGATTCTTAAATTCTTATAGATTTTTCAATTTGAAGGGTTCAAATATTTATAATTTTATATATTTCAAATATTTGTCATTATGTCTAAGTAAAGATATATTAGAGTTAGGATTAAAACAGCAATAGCTTTTTAAAAAAATTTAAAACTCTTGAAATTAAATTTACTGTTTGGAGTTCCACACTTGAATCTAGCCACAGATGGATGCAGGAAAGGAGAGGGGAGATGAGAGAGAAAAATATTGTTAGTATCTGAGAAGGTCCTCACAGAATCTATGGCATCTCTATTTGCTTTTAGCTCATCTAGGGGCAGGAATGACTGACCCAACAAGGTAAATTTGAAGGAGCTGTATAAAAATTAATAAATGAAGCTACTTACTGGTCACTTCCAACAGACTCCCACTTTCTCCATAAAGCAGCTCCACTAGCCAGTAGTATTATTAAAACCTGCAGGATACAACTACCACAGTGAAGAAAACCTGTATATACTGGTGTGGAGTACATTTTTGTTTTCTCATTGCCTAGACTTTCCCTATTCGAGAACAGAATTGATGCTTTACTATCATATCATTATTAAAGTAATGCTTCTAAAACAAATTAAATTTCCAAACATTAATTTAAATCTTCATCTTTAATGAAACAGATTTTTTATTGAGTCTTGAAGTCTACAAATAGTTACTATTCTCACGCTGGGCTCAGTTCTATTCTCCCTTCAATAGCTCAGAAAATATAACCAATATTCCCAGTTATATTCCTAGTTCTTAGAACTGTGATCTGCTTTATGATAGATGCTCATAATATTTGACATATATGTCACACACAGGAACACACATACACAGAGATAGTGGTCCATTTCCATGTCAACTTTTTACATCTGATATGTTGCTGTGTTCTAGGTCATATAATTGGGAATGAAGGTATCAAGTTAACATAACCGTCCCTAAAGCAACCAGTCTGAAAGCATAGAACTTCCAAGTTTGCTACCTTGATTTTATTACTCACTCTCATTAACAAAACAGATGATGGAGGTCTTTCTACTTATTCCCTTGGTGATGTAAATGTGAAAATAAACTACTTAGGTAAATTTTCCCAAAAGAAAACCCAGTTTGAGCAGAGAGATTGAGACACTTTTACATACAGGAGGGAGGGGACCTGTATATATCCTCATTTTTCCCTTAGGTAACTGTATTGGTCAGGGTTCACTAGATTAACAGAATTCACAGAATGAATATATAAAAAAGGGGTTTATTAGATCAGCTCACAATGTAGTCCTGAGTTTCGACTGCACGTGAAGAATCAGAGGAATCAGTAGCTGGTCGGGTGGTCTAAGAGCTGGAGCCTTAGGATTGAAGCAACCACCAATTCAGTCCAGTCCAAGATGTGAAGATAAGGAAGCTCTTCAGAGAAACAATGGTGAAGTTTCAGTTCGAAGGCTGGAGGCCGACGATCTCAGACGAGAGTAGAAGATCAAGAAGCTCTTCAAGGGAACGGAAGAGTTGGAGACCAATGATCTCAGATGAGAGCAGATGCGTTTTCTTCAGGAAGAGTCGCGGCTCACTCTATGTGGCTTTCTCCTTCTTTTATCTAAGTCCTGCACCTATCAGAACCCTGCTACCCACATTTAGGGCAGGACTTCCAGTTCAGTCTGCTGTTACACAACCAAAGTCACATGATCCTAGGTGGTCAAGTTGACAAACCAGACCAACTATCACAAGTCCACCCCTGTCAACTTGACTCCTAACCCTGTCTTTTAAAATCATATTAATCATCAAATAAATAGAATAACAATATCAAAATCTCACCTAACATGATAGAGCTACCCCACATACAACCAGAAATGCACCAGTCACTTCCCCTGAATAGAAGGCAGGGCTTTTTGAGTGATACTTATTCCTAATACTTAAATATTGATATAAAGTCCATCAGGGTTAGATATCTGCTTAACACATATAAATATATATATTTATATATATGTTTGTGTGTGTGTATATATATATATATACACACACACAAACATATTTATAACAATTACAATCCTCATTTCTGTAACTGGTCCCATGGCCGTAGTTGGTACTTATAACTACCTTCTTCTACTACCCATTCTGTATTTCCCCTACCTTCATCCAGTACTTCGGCAGGTCTTGGTTCTTTACCCAGAGGGGTGACCCACACCTTCATTCCTGGAGGGTCTGAGACATTTGCCATCCTGCCCGGAGTAGGTTGTTGCAATTTTTCATTGATTTCAATAACAGGACATGGCAATACTAGGAGATGCCCTGAGGGATCTCCTGCTTTCCAGGTATACTTTTCCTTACTCCCATTGTGGAGTAATAGTCCAATTTCCCCTTGGTAATCTGGATCAATAACCCCAGCCAGCACCATAACTCCATCCTTAGCCTGTTGATTTAAAGGCATGAGGAGCCCAAAGTGGCCAGAGGGGAGTCTTAACTTCCAATTCAATGGAACCATTGTTGTGCCTCCTGGTGGAAGCATTCCTGCTTCTGGAACTTCTGGAGGCCAGCAGAACATAAGGTTGTGGGGACAGGAAGCAAAATTTTTCCTAGTGGGTCACTAGGGGTAATGGTGAGTGGTACCATTCCCGTTTCCACCCCTTGATTCCTGGACCAGTGAATTCTGGCTATAGGGGAAATAGTACCATAGAGCAGACGCTGATTCAAAAAATATACAGCCTTCTGGAGAACCTTGCCCCAGCCTTGCAAAGTATTACCACCTAGCTGACACGTTAACTGAGTCTTCAAAAGGCCATTCCACCATTCTATCAAACCAGCTGCTTCAGGATGGTGAGGAACATGGTAGGACCAGTGAATCCCATGAGCATGAGCCCATCACCGCACTTGTTTGGCTGTGAAGTGAGATCCTTGGTCAGAAGCAATGCTGTGTGGAATACCATGGCAGTGGATAAGACATTCTATAAGCCCATGGATGGTAGTTTGGGTAGAAGCTTTAAGTGCAGGGAAAGCAAATACATACCCAGAGTAAATGTCTATTCCAGTGAGGACAAAGTGCTGCCCCTTCCATGATGAAAGGGGTACAACATAATCAACCTGCCACCAGGTAGCTGGCTGATCACCTTGAGGAATGCTGCCATATCAGGGGCTCAGCGTCGGTCTCTGCTGCTGACAGATTGGGCATTCAGCAGCAGCTGTATCTAGATCAGCTTTAGCGAGTGGGAGCCCATGTT
>PVJS01034403.1:0-21613 GCA_004027185.1 Glis glis | reverse complement strand
ACACACACACACACAGACACACACAGAGATGTGTATATATATATATATATATGTGTGTATGTGTGTGTGTATATGTATGTATATATGTATGTATGTATATATATGCAATTAGATTTCTGCAAATCACATAATCCTGATGAGGCTTGGTTTTAGGATTTATTAAGGTAGATTTTCTTTGGCATATAGCCCTTATTCTTAGAGCATTGTATTTCCTCCTAAGATCCAGCTTTCTGGGGGCTCAACTGAATACTTAGGATGCTTACTGAAGTGTTTCTTCCCCAGCAGTATCAGAATTTGTGTGTGTGTGTGTGTGTGTGTGTGTGTGTGTGAGAATTCTAATGCTTCCCTAACACTATAAATTCTCGAATCTCTTATTCAGCCTCCTAGCAACTGTCTTTGTTTGGTCAGGTCTTACAGAGCTTTCTAGTGTACATTTGGAGTTCAGGATCCAGCTTAGAACTCAACAGGGAACACTCTGTGTATTTCTGGGCCCTTGGTTTGCCCTGCTTGGCACAACAAAGCCCTCCCTCCACGTCCTCCCCTCCATCATCTGAAGCTTACAGGCTTCCCACATGCTGGGAGTCAGGCTGCTGGCAGAGCACAGTCACATGTCTTGAACACTCAGTGCTCCAGGTGCTGCGCTGGTCCCTGAAGACAGTGGACAGGACTGATGCTGTCCCTGCCCCTGTGGAGCTCAAAGCCGAGCAAACTGTATCTGGGAAGGAGAGATAAATCAGAACCAAGGTGATGTTAAGTAACGTGAAAGAGTGCAATCAGGCGGATTCAAATAGGAAGCAAGATGGACTTGAGGAGGAGCCTGTCTTGACTGGGGATTGGGGAGGGTCTTTCAGAAAAGGTGACCTGGGAGTTAAGACCCAAATGTTGAGAAGAAAAGAAGAGCCATGACACTTAAGACCTGGGGATCAAAGGAAGATCCTTGAGCAGAAGAGGAACTGTGTGTTAGAG
Organism: Glis glis; assembly: GCA_004027185.1. Taxonomy (NCBI): domain Eukaryota; kingdom Metazoa; phylum Chordata; class Mammalia; order Rodentia; family Gliridae; genus Glis; species Glis glis. The sequence continues at coordinate 20,647 of PVJS01034403.1, read as the reverse complement.
GTGGGCGTGATCGTGTACTGTGGGAACTAAAAACCAGAAGAGAAAGGACAGGGGTCGAAATGGTGGAGTGACCCTAACTTTGGATTCTTGAGAGGATTGGATCAAAGAGGCATTTTCTTGATATTATGAAGCTGCAGTTTTAGGAAAACTAATTTGGTCTCAATTACAGGAGCAGTGTATGTTGAATAGGGAAATGGATCAGGACTATGAGACATTTAAGCATTAATGAAGGGGGGTTGCTGTGAATATTTGATCTTTGGAATGTTTCTTATTCCATATTCTTTCCTCTGATGGTGTCCCGTTTGCCTGTTTTGTTGATCATTTTTCCTATGGATTCCTCTTGTTCTGTGTATATACTATGTGACTTCTGAAAGCTCATCTCTTCCTTTGGTTGATATTTAAAAACATTTACACATGTCTTGTACATTTTTGCTTTTGTTTCATTATCACTCTAGAAATTCTTTTTTTAATTTGTCCAAGCACCTGAACTCTTTTTATTTTCCTTCCAGAATGTAAGAACAGATCTAAAAGTAAAGAGCCACCATCCACAGAGGCCATTTCTGGTAAGAAATTAACCAGTGGTATGAACCTGGCAAGGTGCACATGGGGGACTGCTGCTGTCCCACCCTAATAGATGACGGAGAACCCAGCAAGGTCCACAGCAAGGGACGGCTGCTATCCCACCATAACCAATGACTGGGAACCTGAGGATGCATCAGAAAAGCAGCTTCTACACTGGCAGTGTGGAGCCAATGGCATTGAAACAAGGGCAGTGGTGACCCAGCACAGGGACTGGGAAAATGCTGGCACTGTTGCTTCACGGAGATTTCTTCCCAAAGAACATTTCCACCAAATTGAATCAGGGGTTTCAAAGCTTGCAGCATAATTTTGTTTTAGAAAACCATCAGGAAATCTTGGTAGGAAAGAAACCATGCACAGGCAATGCATGTGGAAAAGTCTTAGGAAAACTGTATGAATGAATGAGCATGGTAAATACACCAACCAGAGCATACATCTTTCTACACGTGAGATGATTCATGCAGGAGAGAAACTATGAATGTAAGGAAAGCAGGGACTTTTTTTTTTTTGTGGTTCCGGGGATTGAACGCAGGGGTGTTCTACCTCCGCGCTACACCCCTGGACCTATTTTTTATACTTTATTTTGAAACCAGGTCTCACGAAGTTGCGAAGGGCCTCACTAAGGAGAGAGAGAGAGAGAGAGAGAGAGAGGGGGAGAGAGAGAGAGACAGGGAGAGAGAGAGCGAGAGAGCTGAGGTTGGCCGCGAACCCGGATCCTCCGGTCTCTGCCTCCCAAAGTACTGGGATTACAAGTATGCACCACCTTGCCCGGTTGCAGGGACTTTTTTTACCCATAGTTGACACCTCTCTCAGGTTTTAAGACCCCATTCTGATCCAGGCATGGTGGAGTATGCCTGTAATCCCAGTACTTGGAAGCTGAGACAGGAGGATTGCAGGTTTGAGGATAGCCTCAGCAACTTAGTGAGAGCCTGTTTCAAAACAAAACAAAACAAAAAAGGGCTAGGGGTGCAGCTAGGAGGTATAATGCTCCTTTGTTCAATCTCCAGTAACATACACACACACACACACACACACACACACACACACACACACACCAGTCTGGGGAGAAAGCCTGAAAGCTTGTGAGTGTGGTAAATGTGAGAAAGCCTTTAGAAGTGTTTGTCTCTCTCACCACCAGAGAAGCCACAGTGGATGAAAGCCTGTGCATGGAATCATGTGGAGCATCTTTCTGGCAGAGCCATCACCCCACTTTGCATCAGAGAACTCACACTGATGATAAATCTAATGAATGTAATAAATGTGGAAAATCATTCAGCCAAAATCCTCACTTAATGTACATCAAAGAACTCATACTGGAGAGAAACATTATAAATGTGATGAATGTGGAAAAAACCCTTCAGTGGAAGGTCTAATCTTAACGTGCACAGGAGAACACATACTGGAGAGAAACCCTACACATGTGCTGAGTGTGAGAAAGCCTTTATGACCCCTCATCCTCTACACAACACAAAAGGACACACTGAAGAGAAATCTTACAAATATAACAAATGCAGGAAAGCCTTTAGCCACAGTTCTCGCCTCACAGTCCACGGAAGAACCCATACAGGTGAAAAATCACACAAATGTGGGAAGACTGAGCTTTCATTTATCCTTCACTCAACGTTCGTGAACACACACTGGAGAGAGACAATACAAATGTCATCGGTGTGGGAAAGCTTTCAGCCAAGGTTCTAACTTTATTGGGTTCCAAAGGACTTTCATCAGTGGGAAAAAACTACACATTCGATTTTAAAGTATAAAAGCTTACAAGCACTCTTAGGTGTTTGTCTTTTCTACCTATTCTCAGAGAAGGGTTGAGCCTGAGTGTCACTGGATACCCAGGGAAGTTGCTGGTGAGTAATGAATGCTATGATCCCAACTCCCTTGGATAATACTAGTTAAGCTGGGCACAGTGGCACAGGCCAGTAATCCCAGAATTTGAGACTGGAGGATAGCAGATTTGAGGCCAGACTCAGCAACTAGGAAAGCCCTCAGCAACTTAGCAAGACCCTGTTTCAAAACAAAAAATAAAGAGGGCTAGCGGTGTAGTTAAGAAGTAGAACACCCTGGGTTCAATCCCCAGTATAACAACAACAACAACAACAACAATAATAACTATATCAACCAGTGTGGGAATAAACAGGTTGATGATGTTTAATTAAACTGCAGAATGTACAATTCCAAAGGGCCAGAATGCTGTTGTGTACTTAATTGTTCCCTCAATGCTGGAAAGTTTGGCTACTTTGAATTTGTCTCAGAGTTAAGAACACTGTAGAAACACAGACAGTGCCTATGATGTGTATGAAATGTGTAGAACCTGTTTTAACTGTGTCACCCAATAATATAATAAAAGAACCAAGTGGATTTTATTTCAGGAATACAGAGTTGCTTTAACAAAAATCAATCAATATAATTCACTATATTAACAAGCTAAATAGTAAGGCCCATATCATTATGCATTCAGAACATTTTGACAAGATACAACATCCATTCCTGGTAGGGGAAAAAACCAAATCAAACAAAACATCTCATCCATCTCATATTAGAAGGGAATGTCCTTAACACAATAAAGGGCATGTATAAAGAACCAACAGGTAACATCATACTTTTTTTTTTTTTCGGTACCAGGGATTGAACCCAGGGGCGTTCTACCTCTGAGCTACACCCCCGGCCCTATTTTTTATCCTTTATTTTGAAACTGGGTCTCACAAAGTTGCAGAAGGCCTCACTAAGTAGCTGAGGCTGGCCGCGAACCCGAATCCTCCTGTCTCCGCCTCTCAAGTACTGGGATTACAAGCGTGCGCCACCACACCCGGCTAACATCATACTTAATGGTGAAAAATGGAATGTTTTGCCCTTAGATCAGAACAATGCAGGGATGTCTGATCTCACAGTTTGTATTTGACATTGTAATGGAGGTTCTAGCCAGGAAAATGGAGTCAAAGGAATCCAGATTGAATAGGAAGTAGAAAGCATTGTTATTTATAGATTATATAATATTCAATGTAGAAACAGAATCTTTAAAAATGCCACTAAGATTAATGAGTTTAGCAAGGATGCAGGATACAAGATCAATATATAAAATTCAATTGCATTTCTATATACTGTAATTTATGATTGGAAATTCAAATAAAACACTTTTTCAGCCAGGCGTGGTGGCGCACGCTTGTAATCCCAGTACTTTGGGAGGCGGAGACCGGAGGATCCGGGTTCGCGGCCAGCCTCACCTCTTTCTCTCTCTCTCTCTCTCTCTCTCTCTCTCCTCTCTCTACTTAGTGAGGCCCTCTTCAACTTTGTGAGACCCGGTTTCAAAATAAAGTATAAAAAATAGGGCTGGGGGCGTAGCGCGGAAGTAGAACGCCCCTGCATTCAATCCCCGGTACCGAAAAAAAAACCACTTTTTCTATAGCATCAATAATAGGAAATACTTAGGGATAAATCTGTGTATGTGTATGTCAAAAATAAATTATTGCTGAAATGAAGACTTCTAAGTAAATTGAGAAATATACTTGTTCACATTCAGAAGACTCAGTATTGTTATTAGGTCAGTTATCTTCAAATTGATCTGTGGATGTAATGAGATCACAATCAAAATCCCAGCAGGACTTTTTGTACAAGGACCTAGAATAACCAATTGGGAAAAGAACAAAGTTAGAAAGTTAATACTACAAGTGGGGTGTGGCGGCGCACGCTTTTAATCCCAGTACTTGGGAGGCTGAGACCAGAGGATCTGGGTTTGTGGTCAGCCTCAGCTACTTAGTGAGGCCCTCTGCAACTTAGTGAGGCCCTGTTTCAAAATAAAGAATAAAAAATAGGGCCGGGGGTGTAGCGTGGAGGTAGAACGTCCCGGGTTCAATCCCCGGTACTGCAAAAAAAAAAAAAAAAAGAAAGTTAATACTACAGCTGGGTGTGGTGGTGCATGCTTGTAATCCCAGTACTTGGGAGACTGAGACAGGAGGATCACAGGTTCAGGTTCACAGCCAGCCTCAGCTACTTAGTGAGGCCCTCTACATCTTAGTGAGACCCTGTTTCCAAATAAAGAATAAAATAGGGCTGGGGGGTGTAGCTCAGAGGTAGAATGTCCCTGGGTTCAATCCCTGGTACCATTAAAAAAAAAAGTTAATACTACTTGATTTTTTAAAAATTATTCAACACTGACATTTTCTTTTTTTTTTTTTTTGCGGTCCTGGAGACTGAACTCAGGGGCTTCTACCTCTGAGCTATACCTCCAGTCCTATTTTTTTTATTCTTTATTTTGAAACAGGGTCTCACTAAGTTGTGGAGGGCCTCACTAAGTAGCTGAGGCTGGCCACGAACCTGCAATCCTCCTATCTCAGCCTCCCAAGTACTGGGATTACATGTGTGTGCCACCACGTCTCGCTCTTTCTTTTTTTTATCATTGAAATACTAACTTTCATTCTAAATCATAAAATACAAAGGCAGAGGTCTGAGGAGCTAGCTCTGGGTAGAACATTCTGGATGATCCCTCTTAGGATTGCATTTTTATGTCTTGCTCTCCCTCATTTTAGATCTTACATCTCCAGATAAATCTCTTCCCATTTTCTTTGTGGCCATTAATTTTGGATCCAGTTATCATTTTATCGACTTTACAATTTGTCTTCTTTTTTTTTATACTAGGGATTGAACCAGAGCCATTCTACCTCTGAGCTACATCCCCAACCCTATTTTATTTTATTTTATTTTATATTTCATTTTATTTTGAAACAGGGTCTCACTAGGTTGCTGAGAGTCTCACTAAGTTGCTGAGGCTGGTCTTGAACCTCGATCCTCCTGTCTTAGACTTCCAAGTACTGGGATTACAGGTGTGTGCCGCCACATCCAACCAATTTGCCTTCCTCTTGGAAACAGATGATGGGCATACGCTCTCCCAGAACATCAGCTTTCCCACTTAGAAAGCTACCTTCACAATCAGGACTTCTGAACCATAAGCACCTAGTAACTGGAAACTACTCTGTGGACAATTGTGGGAAAGCAGAACCAAGAACTTGAGTGTCATGGATGGAGATGCCCTTCCTGCCTCTGATGTTTCAGTTTGAAAGAGCTCCTCAGGTTTCCTGATATTACTAGGCAATGTTTCTACTGTGGATAAATTCTCATTATCCTTAATTAATATTAAGTAGGAGCATCCTGTCAGAGATTATCCATCACTTTGCAGATCCTATTTCAGGAATGCTAGCTTGACTGTCTATACTTGCTTTAAAGAAATGTTAGAGATATTGCAGCAAGTGAGTTAAAAGCATTAAAAATATTTGCCTTATGTCAAACTGGCAGTCTTTATCAAGTTAACAATTTATTCTCTCCCCATAACAGCGAATGCTACAAATTTTGTGGCTTACATAATTGCCATTTTTGTTTAAAAGACATTAGTGCCTGCAATCTTACTTCATTTGGTGCTAGTCTGGTAAATGGCCATTTTTCAGTTCAAGACTTTCAATCTGAGAGCCAGGCATGGTGGTACACGCTTGTAATCCCAGTATTTGGGAGGCTGAGACCAGAGGATCTGGGTTCGTGGCCAGCCTCAGATACTTAGTGAGGCAACTGTGCAACTTAGTGAGACCCTGTTTCAAAATAAAGAATAAAAAATAGGGCTGGGGGGTGTAGTTTGGAGTTAGAATGCCCCTGGGTTCAATCCCTGGTACTGCAAAAAAAAAAAATTCAATCTGAGTACTGATTGGCGGGTAAATATTACACAAAGTTCCCCCTCGGGGAATATAAAGGAATGGTTGGATCTTAGAACCTTGCAAAATCGTTCTTTACTTCAAAATGGGAATACTTTAATCAATAAAATGACTTGAAACGAGTATACCCCTTCCTGGTGTTCATTTCACCAAACTCCTTAAACTTTCCATCATGTATTTTCTTTGTATCAAATGTTGATTGTAGACATTCCAAGATGGCGACTGAGATTCCAAGATTGCAACCACATTGCAATCTCTCTGAGACTTGGATCTCAATTGCTGTGAAAGCAGCTTCTCAAGAGAAGCAAAGCAACGAAAAACTGAACTAGGGAATGGCAGCAGCGCCATCTTGGCCAGCCCGTGCCGGTGGCCACTGGCATTGTGACCTCCGCAGGCCACCAACAAAGAAGCCAGAGACCTGTTGCAAATCCAGCAACCGCAGATCAGCAGCAATGAAAGCAAGCAGCAACTTGCTCCACCCTCGACAGAGACCCGAACTGCAGCAGCAGAGGTGGCGCCATCTTGGTCAGACCGCTCGGGCCACTACTGGCACCGTGGCCCCTGCATGTCACCAACAAAGAAGCCAGCAGTTGCTGAGGCTGGCCATGAACTTGAGATCCTCCTGTCTAATTCTCCCAAGTACTGGGATTACAGTTGTGCACCACCATGCCTGGCTGTTATTTCTTTTTGTGTGGTACCAGAGATTGAAACCAGAAGTAATCTACCTCTCAACTACACCCCCAAGTCCTATTTTTATTTTTTTAATTTTGAAATAGGGTCTCATTAGGTTGTGGAGGGCCTCGCTAAGCTGCTGAGGCTGACTGGGAACCTTCAATCCTCCTGTCTCAGCCTCCCAAGTACTGGGATTACAGGCCTGTGCCACCATGTTCTGCCTGCTTGTGTTATTCCTAAACCTCAAGAAAATACTAATCTGTCTCTTCCATATAGCCACAAACAACAGAAAGATTCTTCCTATGTGGATTTTACAGTCATTAAATGACGTGGTAGTGTTGGTAGCAGAAAACAAAAGAAGGTAATGGGATTGGGAATTGGGGGAACTACACAGAACCTGCTAGTATCAGGATGTGGTATCTGTGTTGAGATCTGGAAGAAAAGAAACAACCCTGTAACTGTAAGAAAGAACACCCCAGGCAGAGGGAACACACGTGCCAAGGTCCTGAGTCAAGAATGGCTGGCACTGTTGCAGGAGGCTGGAGTCCAGAGCTCGGGTGAGTGACAGTGGGCCTGGGAGACCCAGGTGGGGTGCGGGGTGTCAGAGCCAGCCTGGATGAGCTTCCTCAGTTGTGACTTGGAGTTTGGGTTTTACCCAGACTATAGCAGGATGCCAGTTCCTCATCTAAAAGGACAGGTATATCAGGGCTTGGGAGGCTGAGACAGGAGGAGTGCATGTTCAAGGCCAGCCTCAGCAAAGTAGTAAGACTCTCAGCGACCAAGAGAGACACTGTTTCCAATAAATAAATAGATAAATACTTTAAAAAGGGGGGTGGTAGAGGTGTAGTCGGAGATAGAATGCCCCTGGGTTCAACCCCCAACACCCATCCCCCAAATACACGTAGAGAGACAGGGTATAATAACACTATTTTACAATCTTGTGAATGCTGAATGAAATCACCTTCCAGAGCGCTCAGCCCTCCTCAAGCTCCTGTTCCCAAAGAGGATACCCCGAGCGACCACTCTGCGGGCGGGCAAACTGAGGCTCTGGGGTCGCCACCTCCCCAGGTGGGCAGCGGCGGCGCGGAAGGGCGGCCTGCTGCCAGACAGCGTCGTCCACCTCGCCACGCGAGGGACCCGGGAGGGCCAGACCTGTGGGCACACCGCAGAGGCAGTACTTGGGCGGGAGCAGTCCCGGCGCCAGCCGCGGCGGGGCTTCCGGTGGGAACCGGAAGTGCACCCCTCGGAACTACAGCTCCCTGCAGCCCCCGCGGCGCGTCCCGGTCGGCGCCGGGGGAGCGGCCGCCATTGTCCGCGGCCGAGGTGAGGCCTTCGCCCCTGCGGGGGGTGGGGTGCTGTCGTCGCCGTCGCGAGGCCGGGGGTCGGGAGAGCGGGCGCGCAGAGGCGGCGCCCGCGGTCGGGGCCGGCGCGGCGCCAGGGCGGGTTCTGCGCCTGTCCTTTCCGCGCCGGCTCGCGCCCCTGGCCCCTCGTGCCTCGACCCTCCCGATCCCAGTGCGGGCGCGCGGCCTGGCCGGGCGGGCCCCCGAGAGCCCTGCGCGTCGGGCCCGCGCACTTTGTCCCCGACGCCGGGCAGGCGGCCCCGGCGCGGGAGGAGCGCTCCGGGCGCCGCGACCTCAAGCCGGCCCGGCGGCCTGAGCCAGGTAAGGCCGCCGCTCGCCCGGCCGCTCCCTGAGCGGCGCGTCCGCGGCCAGAGGCCGGGGCGCCTGTGACCGGGGCGCCTTGGAGTCCTGTGATGGCATCCGAAACCCGTTTCCTCTCCCAGCAGGCGTTCCTCATCCGTGCGGCTTCACTTACAGGGCTGTGAAGGACGTCAGATGTGGGTGGGAACAGCCCAGGTTCCTTTAAACGTGGAGGGACAGGGGCGGGGTGTTGTCAGAATACAAACAAAGGTGCAAAATACAGTTTGCCTGCTTTGCGTCTTGGCGCAGATCCCGGGGCTTCTGAGGCCCAGTGGGCTGGCTAGTGCTTTGTACACATTCCCGGGCATCCATCAGGGGGGCATCCATCAGGGAGTCGCCGGAGGGGCACAAAGACCTGGAGTCTGGGCAGTCGGGGGTCTGGACTCTCGACTGACTGGTCTCTCTGACTCTGCTACACCAAGAGGGGACAGACGGGGGCCCGGTAGGTCTTGTCGGTCGAGTCTTTTTCTTTCTGCAGTGTTGAGCCCAGGGGTACCGTTATCACTGAGCTACATCTCCAGCCCTTTATAGTCTTTCTTATTTTGAGACAGGATCTGTCATGGGGAGACACGCTAATTCTGAGGGGTCGTTGGCTTCCATGATGAATAAGAATTTCAACACGTGCCATCAGAAAAAGGCAAAGGTTTAATTTAAGAAAGGTGGGGATACATGTTGGGGGTCATCTCAAGAAGGGGAGAACGAGTCTCCCTGCATGTGTCCCTCCATCCAAGCGAGCAAGAGAGAGTCCCAGTGCTTTCGCAGTTTTTTTATTCGAGGGGGGTAGGTAGGGTCACACAGTAGAGGGCAGGACTTCCTCTTAGTCCTCAGTTTCCCTGGCAATAGATAGGCAGTGGGGTCTGACCTTTGTCCTCCTCACCCACCCTATTTACATTAAGCATCTCAGGTGTGGAGAGGAGCCATTGTGATTAAGGTTGTGGACTCATTAAGTCTTCTGCCTGACTGAACACACCCTATAGGGTGAAGTTAGATATGAACTTTCAAAACTTTAAATCTCTATTTTCCCAATGTCTCCTTTCTGCCTAATATTTCTGTCTTTTCTATTCTACCTCATCAGATCTAAGTTGCTCAGGCTGGCCTCGAACTTGGGATCCTTCTTTCCCCAGTCCCTGGAATTACAGACAGGTGCCACTGTGCAGGCTGGTTTTTTTAAAAAGATAAAATTTACATAGTATGTTGGCCACTTTACAATTTTTCAAATGTGCAATTCCGTGGTTTTGTTGTATATTCATAAAGTTGTGCAACCATCACCACCATCTAATTCCAGAACAGTTCTATCACTCCCCCCCACAAAGAAACTCCTGCACCCATTGAGCTGTCACTGCTCATTTTCCCTTTCCTCCAATTCTACCTTACTAATGTATGAGGAGTACAGGTAGAATTTGCAATAATTTTTGTCGGACCAGCCGAAAAGTTCTACCCAAGTCGACTGCCTCTTCCTCAGGAATGAATGGCTGACAGGATCCAGCTGCCTCTTTCTCAGGAATGAATGGCTGACAGGATCCAGCTCTTTTTCAGCTTATTCAGGTTACCCTTCATTTCTCTTTAGGAATTCTGTTACGTTTTGATGTGTAAATTGTTCTCTTATAATGCTTCCTAGGAGTCTTGTTGCTTCTGTGGATGGGTTTTCTTCTTTGTTCCCATTGGTCTTTCCTGAGAAAGGACTGGTTTTGTCTTTTTCCACTTTTGTCTCTAGGCTTGGAATTAAGCTGTTCCTGGACAGGCGCATGGTTGATCAGGGATGGCGGCCATCAATCCATGGACTTCTTGGGGTAAGTCCAAATCCCGTGTTTGCAGAGCCTCCCCTATTTGGGACCTGCTGTACCTATGGGTCAGGGCTGAGGGCTTTGGGTATGGGAAAGGGTTTGTCTTAGCCCAGAATTAGAACTGATTCAGTTCTAATTAGAATTCTAATTAGAATTAGTTCTAGAATCAGTTGGTGGTTAAGGGGGAAAATTATTGGTATAAATGACCAACTTTTGTAAATTTCATAGTCAGCTCCTAAAAAGTGGCTCTAAGATTTCCTGGTGATTTGTGGAGTTTCTTAGAAGACATACATATAATCAAAACATTGTCTTTACTGCTCCCATATTTTTTTTTACCTTTACTATTATTTTTCACTTGTATAGCATTGATTTGTAACTTATTTTTACTTATTTTGTGTGTGCTGGGGCTTGAACCCAGGGTCTCACACATGCTAGGCAAGCACTCTACCACTGTGCTACATCCCTGGCCCTCATTATAATTTCAAAACAATGTTAAATGATAATGTGGCATCATTGGTGTTGTTTTATCCTAAACAGTGGTTTTAGCATTAAAGACATCAAGAGAGAGAGAGATCCTACTACTTACAATTTTTTTTTGGTACTGGGGATTAAATGCAAAGGCATTCTACCTTCAAGTCATACCCCCAGCCCAATTTTATTTCTTATTTGAAAACGGGGTCTTGCTAAGTTGCCGAGGCTGGCTTTGAACCTGTGATCCTCCTGTCTCAATCTCCCAAGTACTGGGATTTAATGGGATTTACCTCTGAGCTACACCCCCAGCCCTATTTTTTATTCTTTATTTTGAAACGGCGTCTCACTAAGTTGCGGAGGGCCTCACTAAGTAGCTGAGACTGACCACAAACTTGCAATCCTCCGATCTCAGCCTCCCAAGTACTGGGATTACAAGCGTCCACCCCCACGCCCGGCTCTTTTTATGGAACTTGGTCATGCTCCCTAGTGAGATAGTGTCCTTTTCCATTTTGTCACCTTTATTCACTGGGTTTGGTGTCACAGTCATAATCTGATCCTTCTATGCAGGTACCCTTATGGACCAGTCCTGGGGGATGGCACCCATTGACCCATGGGCCTCCTGGGGTAAGTCAAGAGCCTGCATCCTTAGCCATGTTAGCTGCCATGTGTGGCCTCTCCCTTCTGCCACAGCTGGGATCAGAGCTGGGGACTCAGGGGTTCTTTAGGGCAGGGGGTTTATGGCCCATATATTTCTCTGTGCAGAGTTGGAACAAAAGGGAACTGGAAAACCTCAGTGGCGGATAAAGTGATGGTGATATCTCCGGGACAGGATGCACGCGAATTAATGTGCAGCTGTTGAGGGGTCTGGCCCAGAAGGGCTGTGAACAGACACTGCGTCTTAGGGGCGATAACTTATAGTATGTCATAGGGTGTGAGTGAGGGATTTGTGTTTTCAGGTTTATGTTCTTCCCTTCTCTGAGCCCCATTTCCTTCATCTGTAGAATGAGGAAGTGGATCTCTTTCCTCACCCATGAAGGGAAGAGCAGGGACAGAGGCTGGTCCTCCTTATCCCTCCAGGAGGAAGGGCTTATGTGGTGGAGCTTCGGGCAAGAAAACCTGCCTACATGACTTCTTTTTCCTTCACCAGCTCTGTGTCCTCAGGACCCTGTGTGGCATGCGGAGGGGAGCCGTGAGGAAGGGAGGAGGGAAACTGGGCACCCAACAGCCCAGGTCCAGGTGAGATGGGGCTTCTACTTTTTTCTGAAGGGCCATCATGTTTCTAAAGGATGGATGTCCAGCTTGTCATTGGCCACCCAGTCTTGTGGTTCCTCAATTTACAACAACAGGAGTTTGGGTAGAAAAGGAATCAGCCAGAAGGTAATACTTCCTGAGTACGGATAGGGAGAATTCAGTCAGTTTTCCATGATTTAGAGCATCCCTGTCAACTTGCCTGTCCACAGTGTTGAGCCACAGCTGTGCCCTGTGTAGTTTTGTGGGAGGAAGGGCCGCACTCTTGGCTGGCAGTCCCCATTTCTTCCCACCTTTGTTTATGTATTCAGTACCCGATTCAGGCAGATGCTGTGCATTGACCTTGATTGCTGAGAGGGGAACAAGGACAGATGTCAGCCTCTACTATGAGGATCTCCCAGATCCCTTTCCAGGGTCACTCACCCAGCTAATGATGACTCACAGCTGGTCTGGGGCTGCACGTGCTATGTGGGACACAAGCCTCAGACTCCGAGGGGGCCCCAAGCCCTGTAGCAGCTCAGTCCAGCTAATGTGAATTCTGCATAGAGGCCAGTGGGGTACAGAGCAGCTGGGATCCTTTTCACTGTGGAGGGGAGGATGCCTGGAAGACCTGAGCCAGGAGCTGAAGGGAATGCATCAGCCAGTGGGCACAGCCTCAGAGCAAGGGGCTGGCTTTCTGTAGCACCACAGTTATGCTTTGGGGACTGGGAGTTGCACTGCACGACCAATGTCTAGATTAAGACTGACCCTAGTTAGATTTTAGGCTGGAGAGGCCAGGAGGAACCCAGGTGGGTCCTGGATGCTTTCAGTAGAGCTGGGGCTTCATGCTGGTGGTAATAAATAGCCTCAGAATTGTTGGGAGCAGGAGATGCCAGGTCCAGAATGTGGCTGGAAAGATGCTCCTGCTGGGTATGGAGAGGAGGGACTGGGAAGCCACCAGAGCTGGGGAGGAAAGCTAGATCAGAGAACTATGAGGGAGTCCAGACAGGGCTTTTGGGACTGTGAGGCATAGTGGTATCTCTTGGAAGAATCAGTACAGTAGACTTGATGTAGGAGAGGTGGTATCTCCCTCTCCTTGTCCTGCGCAGCCTCCTCACCAGAGGCAGCCATGTGAAAAATGTTTTTCCTTACAACAGCTTTGTTGAAATGTAATCCACACACTATAGAATTCACCTTTTTAAAGTATACAGTTTGTTGGTTTTTAATATATTCACAGAATTATACATCCTTCACCAGTAACTTATAAAACAATTTTATCACCCCCAAAGAAATCCCATACCCATTAGTACTCATTCCCTGTTCTCCCTACTCCCAGCCCTTGGCACCACTAATCTATTTTCTGTTTCTGGATTTGCCTGTTGTGGACATTTCATATCAATGGAAGCATGTAACACTTGCCTTTTGTGTCTGGCTTCTTTCACTTGGCCCAGTGTTTTCAAGGGTCATCCATGTCATAGCATGCATTAGTATTTTATTTCTTTGACTGATGCACATTTTTAAACTTCTTGTTTCCAGTTTCTTAAGATTATTCCCGTGTTTCTAAATGGGAGATTTTAAGTCTATCTTTTTTTTTTTTTTGCGGTACTGGGGATTGAACGCAGGGGCGTTCTACCTCCGTGCTACACCCCTGGCCCTATTTTTTTATGCATTATTTTGAAACCGGGTCTCACGAAGTTGCGGAGGGCCTCACTAGGTAGAGACAGAGAGCGAGCGAGCGCACGCGCGCACGCGCTGAGGCTGGCCGCGAACCCAGATCCTCCGGTCTCCGCCTCCCAAAGTACTGGGATTACAAGTGTGCGCCACCACGCCCGGCTATCTTTTTTAATTCATCATAATTTATATTTACTTTGTTAACTCTCTGCTATGAAAGGTGAAGAAAAGTAGTTTCATTATTTAGGTCTTTTATTTCTAAGTTAAAGTAACAAATCAACAAATATAAGATATTGTGTTGTACAGTTTTTTAAAATAACATCTCTACTTAACTTTATGGCTCCCCTTAAATTGAAAATGAATACTCCCCCCGCATCCCAGAGTCTCAAAGCTGAAAGGTGAAGTGCCTGGTAAGTGTACCCTCCTTTCCCCACATGGCCGTGCTGCTGTTCCTGGGAGCAAAAGGCGTGAACAGAGTGGTGTATGGGACTGTTGGCATCAGAACGTGGGCAACTGTGAGGGTCCCTGCTGTGACTGTGTGTACATTCTTTGTTAGGGCCTATAACAGAAACTGTGAAACTAGACTAGGCTGAAATTTGCTCCCTGAATCCATCGCCTGGGAACAGAAATTAGCTCTAATGAAATGCTTAGAAGAAGCCTGATTAACCACTGTGCTGTACTCTGCTGTTAATTTATGTGAGGGTTTCTGAGAATTAATTAGAGTTAATGCTGAGAAAATAAAACAGAATTAAAATAACAATACCCTCTAATGTCTTAAGAGTTGTGATTTCTGAAAACATGCTCCTGGCCCCCTTCCTGCACTCAATTTGGATTTTTCCCTGTGGGAAACTCGGACTTGAATCATGTGAGTTTTTAATTAATCAAGGTCTTCAGGAACACAAATGAGCCCGTGTCTCTTTATGGTTTCTTCCAAGTTAAGTATTTATTGAAATAAAGGATTTGCCTGTAAAAACATGAGATGCTGTCAATCCCATTATCTAAATAGTCCATTCTTGGAAACACATTAGATGGTGAAATTTCAGCCTCGAGGAGCCTAGATCCTGTTATTTCAAGGAATAGGGGAAGATAGTAATAATAGTGATAATATTCCAGTCTATCTAAAATCCCCAGCCAGCCTCTCAAATTTGAAAACACTCCCAAATCCCTCTATAACCGTCTACCATGAATTTCTTTTTTTCTGGTGGTGCTAAAGATGGAACCCAAGGGCATTCTACCTATGAGCTACCCCCATAGCCCTATTTTATTTTTCATTTAGAAACAGGATCTCACAAATTTGCTGAGAGCTTCACTAAGTTGCCGAGACCAGTTTTGAACCTGCGATCTGCCTGTCTCAGCCTCCCAAGTACTGGGATTACAGGCCTACACCACCATGCCCAGCTACCATGAAATTCTGTATGACAAACATGTACATAAAACACCAGTAGGCCGGGCGTGGTGGCGCACGCTTGTAATCCCAGTACTTTGGGAGGCAGAGACCGGAGGATCCGGGTTCGCGGCCAGCCTCAGCTCTCTCTCTCCCTGTCTCTCTCTCTCTCTTTCTCTCTCTACTTAGTGAGGCCCTCCGCAACTTCGTGAGACCCGGTTTCAAAATAAAGTATAAAAAATAGGGCCGGGGGTGTAGCGTGGAGGTAGAACGCCCCTGCGTTCAATCCCCGGTACTGCAAAAAAAAAAAAAATGCCAGTAGTACTCTGCACCCATCCTTGGTCATACTTGAGAATATACACAGTCTAGTTTTTCTTTTCTGCAAAGAGCTTGCATTAAAATGTTAACAAAATCCTACCAAAGAAGCCGTCTGAGTTGCTCCAGCTTTCAAGAAGGAGTAACCTGTCAAAGGACTTGGTGATGAACAATCAGGCAAGATCCTGTTGGGCAGACAGCTAAGACCCAGCTTAGTACCTTGGCTTCCTCCCTTGCACCCTCATAGGGTTTAAATGTAAGCAGACCTTAGGAAGTGCTTTAGAATGCCTAAATAAATGCCTGTATGTGTGCAAAGTGATATGCGCAAGAATGTTTACTAGGATTTGGGTCAGACATCTTTGCCAGTCATCCTAGCACATGATTGGTAGATGTGTGCTTAGTTCATAAAGGTTTACCCGTGGAACTGAAGGCCTGGCTCCTCCTTGGGAGCAGTGCCCTCTGTTCTGCTACCTCACCCTAGAGCATCTGGTAACAGTGAAACCTGCATTTTCTCTCCTGCCGTTGGAGGGTCCCTCTCATCTCCACAGACTAAGGGCACTACTGTCTTCAACCTCATGGTTTTGTACATTCATTTGCAATGCTAGACTAAAGGTGTTTCCTATGTCCTCTTGACATCCCTGAGGTGACGCCTCTGATTTGTGGGCCTTTAACATGGGGAATATTCAGATAGGGTGGGCCTTCCAGTTTGATAATGCCTCTATTTTCAGTTCTGGAAATGTGTACTTAAAATTTTATTTTGACAAATTCTGTAATTACAGAAAAGTATAAAAAGTAATTGAACAAACACTCTCCATCACTCTGAGCAGTAATGTTTTGTTGTATTGGCTTTGTTTTCCTTTTTTGCATGTCCTCAATCATTCTCTTCTCAACCTTTATCAGAGCAATTGATTATGGATTCAGCGTGTTTTTATACATAAGTTATATATATATATATGTATATATATATATACACACACACACACACAACATAGATACATGATACAGTTTGTTTTGAAGTTTTTCCCTATGTGTTGCTTTTTTAAAGTCTTTGTTGAAATTGGAGGACCATCCATGTTGATACACGTGGGTCAGGTTTATTCTGTTTGCACTGCCAGGTGATGCCCACTAGAGAAGTACACTCTGCGTCATCCTTTTTTTTTTTTATGGAGAGGCTTGTGTTGCTCCATTTTTGCTGTTTGAGCTAAAGCTGTGTGAATGTTCCTGTGGTTTTGCTTTGTGCACATGTGTAAGAGCTTCTTTAGGCATGCCCCTAAAAGCAGAATTGTGCTGAGTTTTGGTGCGTAGTTCAGTATTACTGGTGCTGTCCATGGCTCTCCAGGGGCTGAAGCCTGTGCCTGGAGTCCCACTGTGGGATAAAGTTACCATTTCCCTTTGTCTTTGCCAGGTTTTGTAATTTTTGCTTACTTCAAGACCAGGAAGGTATATTACATTATTTTAATTTGATTACTAGTGAGGCTGAATATTGATATCTTATTGGCCATCTGTATTTTCATCTTGCTTTGTTTCACTCTGCCATCCCTAGATTTCTAAAGACTGGCTTACTGATATGTAGGTATTTCATATACATTCTGTTTCTGCCATATATGAGTTGTCTTCTTCTAGTCTATAGCTTGTGTATTTTTTTTTGGTAAGGGGGATTGAACCTAGGGGCACTCCACTTCCGAGCGACACCTCCAGCCCTTTTTATTTTTTATTTTGAAACAGGGTCTTGTTAAGTTGCTGAGGGTCTCACTAAGTTGCTGAGATTGACCTTGAACCTGTGATCCTCCTTTCTCAGCCTCCCAAGTACTGATAATACAAGTGTGTGCCACTATGACTGGCTGTAGCTTGTCTTAACTTGTGTTGTGTTTTCAGTTAAATGTTTCTTGATTGTTTTTGCCAAATGTATGCCTTTATTTATGGCGTGTGTGTGTGTGTGTGTGTGTGTGTGTGTGTGTGTCTTAATTTAAGAAGGCTGTATTACTTTCTTTTAATTCTTCTATCCTTTTCCTTTATATTCCTTTCTGGAGTCTTCTGTTGGATGACAGGTCTCCTGAATAAATTGCTATTTTTGATCTTTCCTTTTTATTCCATGTTCTTTCTTGGGGGAGGGTGGGAAATGTAGCATTCATTTTCCCACCACCACAGAACTCTTTCTGGGCCTCCTGACCTGATTGTTCTGGCTCCTGGTCTCCTTCAAATTCTGTGAACCCTTTCCTGTTCTCTCAGAGAGCCTTTCTGTAGCACTCTCATTTTGCACTGCAATCTCTCTGGGCTGAGAGTCTGAGGATGAACTTGCAGTTCACTGAAAGTTGGATGTGGCTGCTGTCTGGTGTCTGTCTCTTGGCTTCTGAGTTTCATCTCTTCCTGTGTGGCAGATGTTCCTCATGAACAGGGTTTCTGTGGTCTGTCTGTATACAGGGAAGGGCTAAGAGGCTGTGCTTGAGAATCTTGCTCTGTCACAGTGGAGCAGTTCTGCTTCCTGACTGGTGCCTGCCTGACAAGTCTCACTCTGGACTTCGTGAGCCAGGATCTGCAGGTCAGCTCCGCTTCCAATTTCCTGGGCACAGAGCTGTCAGGCCACAGCTTTCCCCCTTCCTGTGCCAGACTGAAGAGGTCTCCACTCACCCAGGTAGCCTAAGAACTTCCCTGAGGTGGGAGGGAATTTTGCCCAGGTACGAGAGCAGTGCTGCTGGTAGTGTAGCCCCAGGTGGGGTGGCTGGCACAGTTGCCCTGAGTGTGGGCCTTTACCTCCACTGTGCCAACCTGGCTCTGACTCCTGCCTTCCCTGTGTCATGTAAGCCAGGATCCCAGACCCCCTCCTGTGGCCTGCAGACAGCCTCTGCTCCTTCTGTTGCCCTTCAGCATGTGGGACCGGAAGGCCTCTGCTCCATTGAGTAGGTTAGCATTTCTGGCAGGAATGTGTGGAACTCCTGGTGCTGCTGGCCCATTCCCTTCACTTGCTGGGACATTTCTTCTTCTTTTTTAAATACTTTTTAATTTAGGAGATGTTTAAACCCTAAAGTAGGATATAAACATATTAGTTTGCTGTTGCCACTGTAACAGACTACCACAAACTTAATGGCTTAGAGCAACGTGAATGTATTTTCTTGTTTTGGAGCTCAGAAGTCTAGGATGGGTCTGCAGGGCTGCGTTCCACCTGGAGGATCCAGGGACAGGACATTCTGCTTTCTCTCCAGCTTCTGGGGCCACCTGCACTCCTTGGCTGGTGCCCCTTCTTCCATCTGCAGAGCTTCTGCTTTCATTATCCTATTTCTCTCTTTTCATTTTTTGTGGTACTGGGGGTTGAACCCAGGAGAGTTCTGCCTTCCAAGCTACACCCCAAGCCTTTAAAAAAAAAGTCTTTAAATTTCGGAACAGGGTCTCACTAAGTTGCTGAGGCTGGCTTCAAACCTGCAATACTCCTGTTTCAGCCTTCCAATACTGGGATTACAGGCATGTGCCACCACACCTGGTTTCCATCATTCTGTCTTTACTAACTGATCCCCACCTCCCTCTTTTCCTTTTTTTTTTTTTTTCTTGTGGTCCTGAACTGTGATTCACCCAGGGGCATTCTACCTCCGAGCTACACCCCTAGCCCTTTCTTATTTTTTGTTTTGAAACGGGGTCTCGCTAGGTTGCTGAGAGTCTTGCTAGGTTGCTGAGGCTGGCCTCGAACCTTCATTCCTCCTGTCTCAGCCTCCTAAGTATGGAGATTACAGGTGTTCACCACCACACCTGATTCCTTCCTCTCTTATAAGGACCCGTGGGATTACTTTGGATCTCCCTGGGTAATCCAGGATAATCTTTCCATTTTAGCAGTATTAACTTAGTCACATCTGTAAAGAGCCTGTTATCAGTGTGGTAACAATTACAGACTTGAGGGGTTTAGGACATAGACCCTCTTCTGGCCTTATTCGGTCTTTCAAGAGTACCTGTGTTCAACAGCTTCAGCAAATGCCAGCTTTCAGCTTTTGCCTTTTTATTTTTTCCAACACAACTTTGAGTTAAACTGGAGTTATTTTAAGGCACATATCAGAATTGTATCATTTCACCTCTAAGTCCTATGTGTATATATGAGATATGTACCTTTTAGAACATAACCACAATACCTTTATCACCCAGAAAAATGAACAGTAATTCCTTTATATTGCCTAATATTTAGTCCACATTTAGTTTTCCTCACTTGTCCTCAAAATGTCTTCCAGTTGGTTGGTTCTAATCAGGATCCAAACAAGGCCCACACATGGCTTGTACTTTGTATACTGAAGAGGCAAGGTCCCTTGGCTTGTTGGTTTGCCTGATTTTGCCTTTGTGATGTCAACTGAATGAGTTCCTCCATCCCCCCAGCTCCTATAAACTTATAGTCTAGAGACCTGTGTAGATTCATTTGGTATTTTTGGCAAGAGTACTTCCAGGTGGTGCCAGGCCTTCCTACTTTGTTGTATCAGTAGCACATTCAATTTTCAGATGTATGGTGGATGAACATATGCAGATGTTGTCAGACTGACCCCTCCATTTTAAAGCTTTCTGTCTGCCTTTCACCTGTGGCTCAGCAGTCATTGATGGTTGTTGCCAATATCCACTATTATGAGTTATAAAGCCCCCCCCCTTTTAGTGATACTGAGGATTGAACTCCCAGCCCTTTTTATTTTTTGTTTTGAAACAGGGTCTCACTAGGTTGCTGAGAGTCTTGTTAAGTTGCTAAGGCTGGTCATAAACCTGTGATACTCCTGTGTCAGGCTCCCAAGTACTGGTATTATAGGTGTGTGCCACCACGCCTGGCTCAAAGCCCCTTTGTCCGTCCTTCCTTCCTTCCTTCCTTCCTTCCTTCCTCTTCTTCCTTCCTTCCTTCCTTCCTTCCTTCCTTCCTTCCTTCCTTCCACTGGGGATAGAACCCTGGGGCAGAAGCCTTCTAGTTACACCCCTACCCCTTTTTATTTTTGTTTTGAAACAGGATTTTACTAGGTTGCTGAAAGTCTTGCTAGGTTGCTGAGGCTGTCCTCAAACCTGCAATCCTCCTGTTTCAGTCTCCCAAGTACTAGGATTACAGGCATGTACACCATGCCTGGCTTCAAAGCCCTTCCTTTTTTTTTTTTGTGGTACTGGGGATTGAACCCAGGGGCATTCTACCTCTGAGCTACA
>PVJS01034402.1:0-21603 GCA_004027185.1 Glis glis | reverse complement strand
CCGGCCCTATTTTTATACGTTATTTTGAAACCGGGTCTCACGAAGTTGCGGAGGGCCTCACTAAGTAGAGAGAGAGAGAGAGAGAGAGAGAGAGGGAGAGAAAGAGAGAGAGCAAGTGAGCTGAGGCTGGCCGCGAACCTGGATCCTCTGGTCTCTGCCTCCCAAAGTACTGGGATTACAAGCGTGCGCCACCACGCCCGGCCCTATTTAATCTCAATTACCTCTTTAAAAGCTCTATCTCCCAATATAGTCACATGGGGGCGGGGCTTCCGCTTATTCATTTTAGGGGACCTAATTCAGTCCATGACAGATGGAGAGAAGGATCTGAGGCCATCAGACTCCCAACAGTTTCTGGTTGAATAGGATGCTGGGGGTTCCAGTGGAGGCTGCGCTGAGCCTTCTTTAGTGGCCACTTCTCATCGTGGGCTCATCATGAGGGTCCCGTCACCAGAACCTTGCATCAGAGCTGTGTCCTGCCCGCGCCTGCACTCTTGGCCATGCCAAGCTTCCAGGTCTCATCCAGAGACCTGGGAGGGATGGGAGGGGCGGAGGACTCCCTTAGAGCTGAGGACCTCTAAAAGGCCTGTGTCCATTGCATATGGGGAAACTGAGGCTGGGGAAGACCAAATGCCTCCCTGGAAGGTGGTGTCTTCATGGTAGAGTCCGGCTCCCCTCCAGCCCAGCTTTCTTTGGATGTGGCTCCTTTTTTTATATGCGTCTGTGTGGCTGTTTTCTCCCAGTAGATTCTCGAATTCTCTGGCTGCTGAGGTTGCAAGCTTTTTCTTGGGGCTAATGGTATTTACAGCAGTCGATGACACCCACAGGCACTCAAGACTCAGCCTCTGTAATTAAGCAGCTCCATAAGCAAAACAAGAGCTTGTGGGGCTTTCTTGACTGCTTGAATATTTATAAGTAGACATATCTTGATTAAGTTCACCAGTGGCTGAGCTGGAACGTGTTTTCAGTTAGCACGAGGTCCTTGAGCTGGGAGGTAGAGGTGGTCAGGTTTCTGGGGTGTAAGGTGGGAGGGTTGGTGATTGGATGAACAGCTCTCAAGAGTGGAAGAGGGGCAACAGCGCATTCCCACACAACCAGAAGGACTTATCTTGAGAAATCCCTGTAATTTGATGAGCTAGTTCATGCTCAGCCTGTGGGTGGGCATTAGCTTTCCTCTTAAGAGGCACCTTGCGTGATAAACAGCATGCTCTTACTGACGGGGGTTATGGGGTCTCTGTCTGGTGGGGATGGAGCTATGTCAACTCAGCAGAATCATTGCTTCTCCCTCCCTCCAACTACTTGTGGCAAAGGCCCCATGGGACCAACTCATTCTGGTTTGCTTGGGATTTTCTTGGTTTTAAAACTTTAAGTCCTGCATCATAGAAGCCGCCTTGGTACTAGGGGTTGAACCCAGGGGCATTCTACCTCTGAGCTATACCCCATTCCTTTTTTTTTTATTTTGAAACAAGGTCTTGCAAAGGTTTGAGGGTCTCACTAAGTTGCCGAGGCTGGCCTGGAACCTGTGATCTTCCTGCCTCAGCCTCCCAAGTACTGGGATTACAGACATGTGCCACCACGTCCAGCTGTCCCTCTACCATTAGGACAAGAAGAGAAAACTCCTTTTATTGCAATGAAGGTCCTTGCCCCTCTGGGCCTTTTTTAAAATATTTTAAATTGACAAGTAATAATTGCATATATTTATGAGGTTCAATGTGATGCTTTGATACACGGATACATGGTGGAATGATTAAATCAAGCTAATTAACATATCCGTTACCTCACCTACTTATCTTTTGTGTGTGTGTGTGGGGGGTGAGGACATTTAAAATCAACCCTCTTAGCAACTTTGAAACATATAATACATCATTGTTAACTGTGGTCAGCCTGTACGCTGCCGTGTGTACGATTCAGCTGGAGGCCACGGCTCCCAGGGTGTGGCTGTTTCTGCCTGTCCACAGCCACTTCTTCATAGGTTTTCTTGGAGCACAGAGGGAACGCCTCCTGTTCCTTTCCTACCCCAACCCACACCCCAAATCCCTCTGCTTCCTTCCACAGCAGCTCTGTGGACAGCAGGGAGATGGCAGAGCACTGAGGGGATGGTATGTCTCCTTTGAGGGCATGAGGAAACGGAGCTCCTGCAGGGTACCGGGAAGGGGATCTGATGGTTCATTTCTATGTCCCAGGACCAAGCACAGGCCTAGCACAATAACAGACCAGTCATCCCCAGGCTCCCTGGTAAACACATGTTAAACAAATAGCATTGATGATCCTCCAGCCCATGGTGCCCCAGGTCCAGTTCACCCTGTCTGGCTCACAGTAAGTGCTCAAATATTTGAGCGCAGGGCTCTGCTGTCTAATTATCTGTCCAGCATGAGCTCCAGCTCCCAAACACTACCATGCTGAAGAAGGACATGAAGGACTTTTAGAAATGCCATCCTTGCCCCTCCCCTCATCAGATTCCAGGAATAATGATGGTGAGGAGGAGGATGGGGAGGGAGATGATGAAGATGATAGCCAACATTTCCTGAGCACTTTCTATGATCTGGGCACCATTCTCAGGGCCAGGTAGACGTTATGAATTCTCATAATAATGCTATGAGGAAACCCCAGGCACAGAGAGGTTACTCTGTATGTGCCAGGACACACAGCTAATGAAGGGTTGAGCTTGGAGCCCGCTCACTGGCTGTGTGTCAGAGCTATATATCAAATACTAGACAGACTAGCCTGCCTTCCATGGGATAAGAGCTAGCCAGGGGTCAGCATGCTTAACACATACCTCAGTGATGTTGAGGTGGGGTGGTTGGTACTCCATGTTAACAACTAAGGGATTGACCTCGAACTTTCCAGTCTTTTTTTTTTTTTTTTGCGGTACCGGGGATTGAACGCAGGGACGTTCTACCTCCACACTACACCCCTGGCCCTATTTTTTATACTTTATTTTGAAACCGGGTCTCACGAAGTTGCGGAGGGCCTCACTAAGTAGAGAGAGAAAGAGAGAGAGACAGGGAGAGAGAGAGAGAGAGAGAGAGAGAGAGAGCTGAGGCTGGCTGCGAACCCGGATCCTCCGGTCTCCGCCTCCCAAAGTACTGGGATTACAAGCGTGCGCCACCACGCCCGGCTTGTTACTTTCCAGTCTTGGAAGTCACACAGCATCTCTTCTGCTGCCTTGTTAACAAGTGAGCCCCTGAGGTGTGCCAGCTCCAAGGGGAGGGGTGCCTCTGCAGGAGGAACACCCCTAAAGAGCCTGCAGAAATATTTGTGTGTGTGGCACTGGGGATTGAGTCCAGGGGGACTCTACCTCTGAGCTATACCCTCAGCCCTTTTTATTTTTTATTTTGAAACAAGGTCTTGTTAATTTTCTGAGGCTGGCCTTGAACCTGTAATCCTCCTGTCTCACCTTCCAAGTACTAGGATTACAGGTGTGTGCTACCACACCCAGCTGCAGAAATATTCTTATCACGTTACAGCAGTGGTGTGACTTTTCTGTGCTTTCTGTGACTTCACAGATATTTTGGTGGAAACTTGGGGGAAGCCAACCAGATGCTGTTTCAAGCCTGAGGCAAACCCAGTTTCACCCTATGTTTAGAGGAAGAGTAATCTCCCTGCTGGTTCTTATTTTTCTAATCCTGGTGGGCGATACAGATCATGGAAGGAAACAGATCATGGTGCTACACCTAAGGAGCTTCCTGCTCACCATCAGATACACCCACAGAATGCAGTAGAAGCTCCAAAGGTCCTCAACTGGATGGGTAGAGACGTGGTCTAATCAAGGATTCCTAGACTTCAGTTGATAAGTCTGGGGTGGGCCTGAGATTCTGCATTTCAGCAAGCTGCCACGTGCTGCTGAAGCTGCAGGGCCTCTGACTACACCCTGCAGAGAACAGGACTAAGCCAGGGCTCAGCAAACCAGGGCTCAGAGGCTCAGCCAACCAGGTCTCAGGGGCTAAATCTTACCAGTGGTGTGTTGTGTATATACCATGGACTAAGAATGTTTTTTCCAAATTTTTAAGTGTCTTTGGAAAAAAAGAAGTTGTGACACAGACTATATGTGGCTTGCAAAGCCCAAAATATTTGCCATGTCCTTTTATGGGCAAAGTTGCTGAGCCCTGATCTAAGCCACACAGAGTCTGTACTGGGCTGGAGATGCGGCTTCTCTTGCTCTTCTGTGGGTCTCAGCACCTACAAGCCGTATAGCATGTTTGGATGTTTGGAGCACTCTGCATTAGGCTACCTACTCGTGGATGGTGGAGGAAGCTCTTTTCCTTCTTCATGACCCTTGAACTTTTGCCTCTTTGGCCTCTCCCCAGGGTCATCTTTCTCTCAGCCTTCATTGGGGAAATTGAGTGACCACCATTCAGCTCCCCTTGGTGCTGGAAGAGGGCTGGGCATGGAGTGGGCTATGTTCTCTACCCTTAAACCTAGGTTCTGTGACTGCTGGACCAAAAGAAGATAGTGGAGAGGACATGGTGCCAGTTTTTCCCTGTCTCCTGGGATGCCCCCGACTGGAATCCAGCTGCCATGCTGTGAGGAAGCCCAGGTGGCATGAGAGAGGCACTGGTGGAGAGGAATCAAGGTCACAGGCCACAGCCTGCCTCATCCTGCCTCTGCTCCCAGTTGACAGGCAACCCACCTGGGAAGGAAGGGAGAGAGTCTTATTATTTTTTTTCAAAGGTGAAGCAAACTTTATTTAATTTCAGGTAAAAAAATTAACCTGATGGATTATTGCAGATTTGAGAAATCAGCACATAAAACAAATGAACAGCATTGCTTACAGGTATTTTCATCGTGTGGAGACAAAGGCTGAACTGTTTGTCCCAAGTTAGCACTGGGAGAAGAGAGAGGGGACAGGAGAGTGGAATAAAGACTATGAACAGAAATTAAAGCCGGGCGTGGTGGCGCACGCTTGTAATCCCAGTACTTTGGGAGGCAGAGACCGGAGGATCTGGGTTCGCGGCCACCCTCAGCTCGCGCTCGCTCGCTCACGCTCTCTCTCTCTCTCCCTGTCTCTTTCTCTCTCTCTCTACCTAGTGAGGCCCTCCGCAACTTCGTGAGACCAGGTTTCAAAATAAAGTATAAAAAATAGGGCCGGGGGTGTAGCGCAGAGGTAGAACGCCCCTGTGTTCAATCCCCGGTACCGCAAAAAAAAAAAAAAGAAATTAAAACAGGAATAAGGGAGGAAAACAACTTTTACTCCAACCGCAAAAAAAAAAAAAGAAATTAAAACAGGAATAAGGGAGGAAAACAACTTTTACTCCAACAAGGAATGAAAATTGCTTATTTAAAACTTTACATCAAGCCGGGTGTGGTGGCACACGCTTGTAATCCCAGTACTTTGGGAGGCGGAGACCAGAGGATCTGGGTTCGTGGCCAGCCTCAGCTCTCTCTCTCTCTCTCCCTGTCTCTCTCTCTCTCTCTACCTAGTGAGGCCCTCTGCAACTTTGTGAGACCCGGTTTCAAAATAAAGTATAAAAAATAGGGCCGGGGGTGTAGCGCAGAGGTAGAACGCCCCTGCATTCAATCCCCGGTACCGCAAAAAAAAAAAAAAACTTTACACAAATTTAAAATGTTCTGGCCATAGAATAAATACTGGCCAGCCCAAGCTGTAGACTTTTTTTTGACCTACACAAAAGAAATGATTGAACTTTCTTTCCTTCCATTCCAGAGCTGTCGCTGCCAGAATTGCTTTGTAAACAGTCCTAGTGTCACCTGGGAAAGCCAGTAATACCCTACAACTGAGAGAGTCTCATTATATCAGATCCTGTCCACAGTGAACTGCCCATGCTGACCCCACAGGAAGAGATGTGATGTCGCACCACACCCTGCCCAGATTACAGATTTGTAAGCACAATACTTGATTTTGGTTAAGTCACTAAGTTTTAGGGTGTTTTGCTAAGTAGCAATTGATAACTGGGAGGTTTACAATGACAGATCAATGAAGGCTTTCAACTGTTATCCTAGGCCCAGGATGTATCAGGGGCAAGTGTTATGACCAGATATAGAATGTCTCCTGAAGAGTTCAGGGTTGACATAGTTAAGTCATGAGGGTTGTAATCTCATCAGTAGATAAATCCATTGTAATGTATTTATCTGGGTGTCACCTAGGCCAGTGGGGTGTGGCTGGAGGAGGCGGGTCCCTGGTCATGAGGTCTTGGGGACTGTGCTTGTGTCTTTGAATCCCCTTGCTTGCTGGCTCTCTTGTTTCTGGCCTCCATGATGTGAGAGCGGAGCCTCGCTCTGTCCCTCTCTCTACTTCCTGCTGCCATGTCCTGAGCTTCAGGCCCCGGCCTCACATGGACTGAACCCAGAATCTCCAAAAAACTGTGAGCAAATAAGTCTTTCTTCCTCTAAGTTGTGTGGTCGGGTCTTTTGGATTCTAGCACTGCGAATGTTGACGGAGGCAGCCAGGAAACACAAGGTCAACACAAACCTGTCTGCAACAGCTGGGTGGGAGGACACTTGGAAATTACGCGTGTGCACTTGATAATTTCCCTCCTGGTTTTGATTGCCTTACCCCATGGGCACAGCATTCAAAGGTAAGTGGAAAATACATTTGTCACAAAACAAAGCAAAATAACTACCCACAATATGCGACTCTAGATAGAAACCATTAGGAAAGATTCCCTCCACCAGTGACCTGCACTAGCAGCAAGTGATTTAGCGTGGACTGTTTTCCTCATATGAGTCACTTGTGTAATGTTTTTTTTTTCCCTTCTGATCCTCAGGGATCTGGGGCATGCTTTCTTATATCCTAGTATTGTTTGTCCTCAAGCTGCCCCTTAGTTATTCCTTGGCAGGGGATCTGTAGTAGGTACATTTTGTGGGTGTGTTTTCAGCTCACGGTGCACTCCTTAAGCTCTCCTCTCTTGATCTCGGGGGTCATTTGTAGCAGCCATATTTATGAAATATGATACCACCTTTTAGGCCATGGTTGGTCAGATTGGGGGTATGTGTATGTGGCGTGGGTGGTGGGTGTTGAGGCTAAACTGTGGTCTCTGTTTCTGGGGTGCCAGGGAAGTAGGGCAAGCCAGCATGCTCAGGAGAAGGATGTAGTCGATACGCAGAGAGGAGCAGGGGCTGAAGATGAAGGTGACCGTTTTGCTCCAGCGCTTTCTGGGGCTTATTTCAGCCCTTCCTGTGGCCTGACTACTATTCTTCCTCAGGACTCCCTGGATCCTAATAATGAGCCTCCTGTCACATATGCTGAGTCCGTTTTTGTTGTTATTTTCCCACATTGTAATATACACAACTGCTATCCTGGGGTCATCCTTCTTGACTGATAGACATAAAGTGGTCCGTGAGATGTGATTTGAGCCCACATGTGTCCATCTTTGCTGAGTCCTCTGCTGGGTTCTGGGGACACAGAGATGAACAGCATAAGGGGCCTCAAATGTGCCTCCATCTGCCCTGGCCCTGCAAATCTGCAGAGAACTGCATCATGGGAAGATCTCAAGCTTCTCACAGGACAAGGTACCATAGCAACCGTGGATGCCAGGTCCCCAGTGTACCAAACTTCAACACTTCTAGTTCCAAACAAGAAAGAAAATAAAAAAGCCACCCAAATTTGTTTTCTTTATTCAAAGATCATTTTTTTTATTGAAGGAAAGTCACAGAAGTCTTTTATAAAACAGATTTGGGTGCATTGTAGTGACCTGTTAAGCAAGGTGGAGAGGTCTAAAGAAAAACACAAATGTGTGAATAAAACTTTGAGGCTATCCAACAGAAAATTAGTAATACTTTTACTTAAGATGCCATGGATGCCAAGGACAGTGTCTGAATGATCAATTAATTTGCCAAGCATGTGATTATCGAGTGCCCACTCTGTGTCCCAGGCACTAGCCAGGTCAAGGGAGTACTGAGTGTGAGAGACAAGTCTCTGCTTCTGAATCTGTTGAATCACATCAACATCAATGTGTGTGCCTGCCCTGCCTCTGCCAGGAGCTTGGAGAGGCAGAGGAAAGTGTGAGACACTGTCCAGGCTCTTGACAGGCTAAGAAAAATGTATGCAAAACTATAAGCTCCAGCACAAAGTGGTGCATTCAGAGACCCCATGGGTGTGCAGATAGAGCCTGTCTCTGTGGCTAAGACGGTTACATTGATTTGGGTGATGGGAGCTTTGCCTCTACGGAGGAGGCAAAGCTTGAATGAGAGGTTGCTGTTGAGTGGAGAGATATGGGGAGAGTGTGTAAAGGGAAGGGAGCTCTGTAAGCAGAGGTATCAGGGAGATACTCATTACTATCTTAGTGGCTAGGCTGACTGGACTGTGGAGACCCAGAACACTGAGGGTGCAGGATGTTACTCTGCAGAGAATGGGAAGCCACGAAGAGTTCTGTAATGAGAAATGGCACATACAGAATGTTGCTCCCCAGGGTTCATTCCTCAGGAGCTGACAGTAGGCAGAGGGCTGGAGGCTGGAGTTCAGGGAGATCCCGTGAACGTGGGTGTGGCCTGGGAGGCTGTAGAGCAGTGGGTGAAGCTAGCTTGAGCAAGTCACTGTTTAGACACCAACCAGGGTCCAAGAAATGGTATCGGGCTGTATCCACCCAAGGGAAGAGACAAGGGAGGATATGCCGCCAAGAGGGTTCAGAAAAGCCAACTATCAAAGCTCAAAAAAGAGAAAGGGCAGTGTGGCAGAGGTGGCCAAAGTCCTCTCCATCTGCCTGGGGGGCTCAGTGGACGCTAAGGGCTCCCTGCCACAAGTCCTCCAACTCTCCAGCTAAGGGCACTCAAGTGTGCTGGGGCTGGCAGTTCATGCCCCTAGTGGTGGGGTGGTATTTGTTGAACAAATACCTCCACTTTCTCACCCCTATCTGGGGTGGAGAGCAACTCTGGACTATGCTACATAGGTCTCCTAGAGTCACCAGCTCGATCGATTCCCAGTTGACCCCACATCCTTCACCGGCTGCCTTCCCTTCCTACCTTCCTTCCTTGCTACTCTTGGTGTGCTTCCTGGGATCACCTGGCGAATAAACTACTTACATCCAAATTCTCATGTGGGGGTCTGGAGGATCCCAGCCTAAGACAAATAGACAACACGCTGGTATTCTGCACCTAGGCATTCTCCTTTAGTATTTGACAAGTTTCAATCACTGGTCTCTGGACCAGGAGCTTCTATTCTTTGCTGTTCTCGGGGATGGGCTCTCGGGGTCCACTTGTACAGATGTAGACAAATGACCGCTGGCTTGCTGTGTGATGTTGCAAGAGTCCCAGGCTTGCTATGGACTGTCACCTTCCTTTGAGTGTTGCGATGGCTCCAGGTTTCTATCAATGAGGAGACGCAGGGACATGCTGTAAGAATCAGCTTTGCACGATTTGGTAGCTCTGTGGATGGAAGAGGGTGCATCGTTGCTGTGTGGCATTTGGAGGTAAGGCCAGATCTAGGGATGGAGGATAGGTGGCAGCAAAGTCCTGGTCATATCAGTTGGAACTTAATGTCCTCCTTTCCTCAATGTTGGAGATGAATTTTAGGATCTCCACTCTGGGGATCTGAAAGTCTATTTTAGTCATGATTATTTCTCAGCCAGCTGACATCCCCGCCCTCGAACCTAGCACCCTTATTGCCATACTGTTTCTGAAACTATTCACATAGTCAAGTTTGAATATTTAAAGCTCACGAAGGAACAATTCCAATAAAAGCAAGCCAGAAGTTTCTAAGTCTTAGAAATCTACTCATCTGCACATCTGAGCTCAATAGTTTTTAGTGTATGTGAGTAAAAGTAATTTGTTAACTCTCTTTGTTTTTTCTGGGTTTCTGTATCTGAGGCTGACCCAACTATGGCTCCTTGGGAGGAGAAGTCAAAGGGTCTGAGATGGTTTCTAAACTGGTCCTGAAGTAGGCAACTTAGCCCATGCCAGAGGAATGATCAAACGCTACATGGGCATCAAAACCTTAGGCAGGATGTAAATATGGATTGTTTGTGAAGACTGAAAATTAATTCTAGCCAGGCCTGG
This sequence comes from Glis glis, assembly GCA_004027185.1. Taxonomy (NCBI): domain Eukaryota; kingdom Metazoa; phylum Chordata; class Mammalia; order Rodentia; family Gliridae; genus Glis; species Glis glis. The sequence continues at coordinate 11,658 of PVJS01034402.1, read as the reverse complement.
TGGCACATGCCTGTAATCTCAGTACTTGGAAGGCTGAGACAGGAGATCACAGGTTCAAGGCCAGTCTCAGCAACTTAGCGAGACCCTGGAGAAACCCCAATGGAGCAAGAGAGGGGGTCTCGGGGAGGGTGGTGGCGGCGGAGGGAGAATTAATGAAGAGAACACTTCCACTGATGTTACGTACATGCCAATGCCAATCTCAATATCACATACGGGGAAGGGGAGTGAGGAGCAAGCTGGGGGGAGCTCACCAAGTGCTGTGTGCATGTGTCACTATCATTCTCATCTACATTATGATGTGAGACTACAATGCACCCACAAGAATATATATACAAATAGATGAATAAATAAAAACCTAAAAAATAATTAAGAAAAGGGCTGGGGGTGTAGCTCAGAGGTAGAATGCTCCTGGGGTCATTCCCCAGCAACAACAACAACAACAACAACAACAAAAAGTAACTCTAAATAACCAGAAGTAATAGTATTATCGTCCTTTGGGTAACAGTGGACTGCCTAAAGACCTGTGGGGCCTGTCTCTTAGGCAGTTTTAATCCCACTAATGTATAGGTGGGTTCCTCAAAAGGCAGGAGCAGTCGAGTGGTGCTGCACAAGAGCAGCAGGAGAACTCCAGGATGGAGGCTGTGGCTGCAGAGAGGGAGCGGGGCGGCCTGGGCTCACCTGTCCAGGTGATTGAGGATACACTGCTGGAGCAGCCAGGTGGGTTGCTACCTACCTGTGTCAAGCGGTAGGAGGCAGAGGCATTCGCCTTCCAGTGGGAGCAGTAAGTATGGCCACTTGGGAAAGAGAGGCAGGGCAGTGTACCAGGTAGCTGCTGAAATTAGGGGTTGATGAGCTCATCCAAGATAACATCCAAGATAACATAATGATATAAAGAATCTACCAAACACTATAGAATTCCTATCAAGTGACTGCTGCTATTCAACACTATACTAGAGGCCAGTGCAATAAGAGAGGTAAAGATGAGGTAGTTGGAGACGATATGATTACTTAGAAAAATTAAGAAAATCAAGGACAAGTTACTAGAACTTACATTTCTGTAATGAGGTCTGATAGAAGATCAACATTAAAAAGTCAAAAGATTTCTTAAACACCAGCAATAATGAATCAGAAAAATGTAATAGAAAATAGGAGTCCTTAGCCACAAAACTATAAAAATACCTAATAAGAAGTGTAATGGCTAATGTGTGATATCTACATGAAAAAGCCTGTGAATCCTTATTTAATGACACTAGTAGAATTCTGAGTAAATGAAGAGCTGAACTGTGTTTCTATACTGTATATTTCTCAGTTCTCGCTGTTGAATCCATAAAATACTAGTGGGATTTTTAAAAAGCCTGTGATGAGTAGAATGAGTTGGCTGGTTTCTCCTTAAGAAGAACATGACAGGGTTCCTGCCTTGCCAGATAGAAGTGTGTCTTGAAGCTACATACAACAGGTCTTTTTTTTTTTTTTTTTTTTTTTTGCGGTACCGGGGATTGAACCCAGGGGCGTTCTACCTCCGTGCTACACCCCCGGCCCTATTTTTTTATGCTTTATTTGAAACCGGGTCTCACGAAGTTGCAGAGGGCCTCACTAGGTAGAGAGAGAGAGAGAGAGAGAGAGAGAGAGAGAGAGCTGAGGCTGGCCGTGAACCCGGATCCTCCGGTCTCTGCCTCCCAAAGTACTGGGATTACAAGCGTGCACCACCACGCCCGGCTTACATACAACAGTTTAACAGCCAAAGGTAAGAGTTGTAACTATAAAAGTATTAGAAGAAAATGTAGGAACACTTGAAAATAGTCATGGGAAAGGGAAGTTTCTTAAGATGTGAAACACAGAAGGCCTAATACTGAACAGATCTTGATAGACTACATCAAAGTGAAAACTTCTACATAACAAGTGGTTGGATAAAACCAGTATTGCGCCATAAATAACCAGAAAATATTTGCAGTGTTTGAGAGCCAAATGATTATAAAAATGAATGTGCCTTGATCACAAAGTTGCCATATACTCTCAAGTACAGATGAAATATTTTCTGTTTTATTCCCTATGCTTGTTCTTATCTCCTCTGCCAGGCCTCTGTAAGTTTGTCCACTCTGGTGACATGAATATGAGCCACTTCATTAAGTGGCTTTTTTAGGTTGATGCCAGTCTCATTTGGATAAAGCGCCTAGCTTTTCTGATTTCTGTCCCTCCCCACTTCTTCCCCAAGATGCATCTGGGGACAGGGGCGGCCTTGGGATGGTGTTACCAGCATCCTAGACCAGAGTGGGGCTTGACTTTGGGAAGGTTTGCTTCCCAAACCAAACAGAAAAAGTAATGGTGAAGTAGAAAAGAAATTTATTTATTCAGTGTGATCACACTAGGAGGCAGGGAAACTAGCATCCTAAGCCCTGTATTTGGGGGTACTGACAAGAGCTCCAGGATTATGTAGGGTAAGTAATAAAAGCAGAGAGTGTGTGTGTGTGTGTGTGGGGGGGGCTGAAGGATGCATCATTAAGCAATTTAGGTCCACTTCAGATGGTATCTGGCTGAGTCCACATTGGCGTTCTGGATTCTGGTCTCTCTTCCAGTTGGTTAGTGCTGTGACCCTCCTGGCTGACCCAGCCCTGCTGTTGCCCTCATTGCAGCCTCACCTGAGGTCCACCTGTGTTTCCCAAGCCTGGTAGCCACCCAGCATCCCTCCCCACAGTGATACTTTGCCATGCTCCCTCTCTGCCCCCTCAGGACTGCAGGGAACTCTGGGTTCCATCAGCGCCACATGGAAGGGATAAAACACAGGATGTCTGGTTAAATTACAGTTTCAGATAAACAACAGGTAATTTTTCATTGAAGTATGTTCCAAATGTTGCATGTTTCAAATATTGGGGTGGCATTGCATTAAAAAAATAAATCACTTATTGTTTTTCTAACTGGGGGATCCTATATTTTTGTAGCTAAATTGTCAACAGTAGTCACATGGGAACCAAAGACTGCTTAGGAGCAATTAAGCACTCCCTTCTTCTGCCTGGCTGCCTGGCACAGGGATGACTTGGTTGTGCCCCCCAGCTGGGCAGGGGCTGAGCCTGAGGCATCTCCTTCCACGGCCTGCATAGGGAGTGAGGCTGAGATCCAGCTGCCTTTCCCTGCCCCTCAATCTACATGCTGTCTCAACTCCTTCAATTCAGAGCAGGTAAAAGAAGACCTACTGCTCCACAAGCTACTGGGATGCTCCCTTTCTCCCTTACCTGCCTGGACTTCCTGCAGGTCCTCCCAGGTCCGTGATATGTTAAAGGAGGGAGATAAAGGAATTTAGGGAACCCTGCACTCTCTCTCTCTCTGTTATGACTTGGATTTGGAGTGGCCCTCCAGACTTCATGGAGACAAGGCAGCCATGTTGGAGGCGGGACTTGGTTACCTAGGAGGGGCCCCTGAGGGTGTGGCCTTGGGCATTATATATGATCCTTCCTTCCCTTGCTCGCTGTCTTGCTTCCGGCCTCCATGATGTGAGAGCAAAGCTCTTGCACTCTCTCTGTTCCTCATCCATGCCCTGAACTCCGTAGACTTCACCTGGCCTAATATGGACCGAACCCCTGAAATCTACAGAATGGTAAGCAAATAAATCTTCCTTCCTCTAAGTTGTGGTCGTCAGGTGTTTTGGGTAACAGCAGTGGGAACACTGACCAAAATACTCAAAGACTGAAGGTAAAGCCCATTATCTTGCCATGAATTCAAACCCCACTTTGAATGTCAGAAGCTGAACATTAATTCCTAGAGTTAATTCCAAACTCCCTCACTTGCCTCCAAGAGCAATTGAATTCCTCAGGCTGGTTAGGGAAAAGCCTACTATGGGATCATTTTCAAGAAGTTAGAAGCGTGATTTGTGTACAAAAATAAAGCGAACAGGTGTCAGAGATTTTATTTAGCTCATTAATTATTGAAGGAGCCAGTCAGTTGTTAAAAGAGATTCAAATCAGGATTTGAGTTATAGAGAGTTATATTCTCTTTGAGACGAAATTCATTTGCATTGCTAAAGACAGGAACAATTTACACTGCTACCAGTTGTCTCCAATTTAACTGCTACCCCCACAGGCATGTAAAATAGCCTAATCAATGGAAAGTCCATCAAAGACACACACCTCTGTGGAATCAGAGGATCCCTGGAAGGTCCCCTTGGCAATGCTATGCTCAGCACTGCACTGAAAGGGTACCCAGGGATCTCCTTCATCCGTGTCCAAATCTTGTGAAATTTTTTCCTGACAAAGAATAACCTCCAAAAAACTTTTAGCCTGTTACATTGCTAAAAGATAATTCAAAGAAGAGGAAATAGAAATGGCCAATAATTATAAGACTAAGTGCTCAACCTCACAAACATGGATGGAAAACATTTTGATGATTAAAACAATATTAGAGCTTTTACCAGTGAATATCCAGGGTAGGGAAACAGATTCCCACGTATTAATGTTGGAACTGCAATTGGTTTTTTTTTTTTTTGAGTATCATTTGGTAGTGTGTATTGAAACTTAAATGTGTGCATTTTTGAACTAGCAAATTTACTTATAGATATATCTTCTAGAGAAATATGCACAAGCATGCATATGAGCAATTGTGAAAGCATCATTAATTCATTTACCAAATATCAATTGAGCCTCTACTCTGTGTCCAAGCTTGGGATAAATCAGCGAACAAACCAGGTAAAAATCCCTGCTCTCCTGGGACATGGGTTCTCATGCAGGCAGACAGACAATGAGCAATGAATATAAATTCTCTAGTGTTTTGGATGAGAAGTGTCATCATGGTAAGGCAGAATTTGGAGTGCTAAGAGTAGGGGGGGGGACGGGCTTGGGTATTAAATAAGGTGGTCCAGGTGGGCCTTGTGGAGAAGGTGAGGCCTGAGCTCACCCCTGAAGAGGGTGAGGGAGTGAGCCCTGCAGGTGTCTGGGAGAACATCAGGGCCAGAGCCTGAGGTGGGAGAGTGCTGGCCATGTTTGAGAAATAGCAAAGAAGCCAGTGAAGGAGGGGCCAGTGCTGAGCTACAGGAAAGGCAGTTGGAGTGGCTAACAGGACACCTGACTTAAGCGGCCTCACTGGGCTTTGTAAGGAAATGACTCTGGAAATGACCTGGGAATTTGTACGTTTTGAGAAGGGAAGTCACATCACCTGATTTACATGTTCCCTGAACACCATCGGCTGGGGCTATGAGGAGCCTGCTGCAGGGCAGGATAGCGGTAGGTGATGGTTAGAGGTGGGCAGGTTCTGCAAATGGTGTTGTTTTATTATGTATATGATAGATGCACATCATGATTTTATAGGGTACATATTGAGAGTGAAATTGTGGTGAAGCAAATGCACGTATCCCTCACAGAGTTACTCTGTCTTTGTGTTTGTTGTGTTTGGGGCAAGAGCAGTGAAATCTACTCACTTGTCAGGAATCCCAAATACAGCATAATTTTAATATCTGTGGTTTTCGTGTTGCACATTAGAACTCTATACTTGTTCATCCCACATATTTGCTCCTTTGTATCCTCTGACCTATATTTCCCCATTTCCTCCCTCTCTTCCCTTCCCCTCCTGACCACTGTTTCATTATGTATCTCTGTATATTTGGATTTTTTTTAGATTCCACTTGTAAGTGAAATTGTGCAATATTTTCCTTTCTGTGTTTGGTTTATTTCACTTAGCATAATGCCCAGGTTTATCCATGTTTCATGTGGAAAATCGTAGGACCTTTTAAGGCTGAATAATATTCCATTTTCATACATATACATATATGTATATGTATCTATATAAATATAATATGTTTAGATGTTTATACATATATATGCATTATACACACCACAGTTTCTTTATCCATTGATCTGTTAATAGATACTTAGGTTGTTCCCAAATCTTTCTGCAAGTGTCTTGAAGATAGAGCCTACATGATTACCCAACATTGACTATAGGGTCAAGGTTGACTCTGGTTTTCTGGGCCCGAGCAACCTGGAAGGAAGGATTTGGTTGTCGATTGAGATGAAGGAGTAGGGTGGGGGAGGTAGGGTTCCTTTCTGGGGATGTGTGGGAAAACATCATCAGGAGTTGATGCTTGAACATGAGAGGTTAGAGATAAAGCATTTTCTTGGTAAGAGCTAAAAACGTAAAACAACTTAAAAGCCTGTGAGGAGGGGATGATGATGTAAATGAAGATGGGACAGATGAAGGAGATCTGTTCTTCAGCATTGCAAGATCTCCAAGGTAAGATATTAAATAAAAAAAACATAGAGTATAATATTTATCTGTATACCTCAATGGCAATGAAAACAGACTTGTAGGTTTTTAATACTTATATAGGTGTAGATAAGTATGCAAAGCGATATGCTTTCTGCTTGCATAGATGTCTAAAGAAAATCAGCTTTTATGTATTGCTCATCTAATTTTAATATAATGTATAGGAAACAAATAGGAATGAGGAAAAGTCTTGTGTGGCCTTGGGCCTGGGTTTCCTTGTCTCTAAGGTGGCCTGCGGCATCGTGCCTCTAGGGGTCCACGTAATGTTCTGTATTGTCATGTGAATCTGGGTTCTTCTCCCTTGGAAGCCATGTTTGGTTGTTTTATGGAGCAGCCTCAGTCCTGGCTCACACAGACCTGGTTGTGACCAGAGAAGGACAGAATTTGGTTTTTTCCTCTAATGAAGTTGAGGAGTCACAGAAGTTTGACTAAAATCTGGATGTGTATTGATTTTCAATGCAATTTTAGATGTGGGTTAAAGCAAATGAGTTCTTGGAGATTCCGCTGCTGTCAACATGGACTCTTAGAAGAAGGCAGTGACGTGCGTGGTATTTGTCATCCTATGTTGGAGACTGATTTCATGACTGGGGAGTTGAAGCCTTGGGGCCGTTAAGAAATATTTCTTTTTTGTTGTATGTGGTTGGTTAATCTTCACACATATTCCAATAACCAAAGACTCTGTGTCCCACTCACATCCCCCCATGTCTCCTTACTGCCCCTTGTTATGCAGTTATGACCAGGTTATCGATCCTTGGTGAATGACCATCACTGGCTGGTTGAATGTTGAAAAGAGGATTTGGCCAGAGCATGGCCTAAAGGCTAATAATGTACTTCCACCAAACAGCCCCAGCCACCTACCAGTGTCCCTTTGGATGACCAGTTGTGGACAAGGCATTTCTTATGCCATTAAAAAATAGTATTTAGGCCGGGCGTGGTGGCGCACGCTTGTAATCCCAGTACTTTGGGAGGCGGAGACCGGAGGATCCGGGTTCGCGGCCAGCCTCAGCTCTCTCTCTCTCTCTCTCTCTCTCTCCCCTTAGTGAGGCCCTCTGCAACTTCGTGAGACCCGGTTTCAAAATAAAAGTATAAAAAATAGGGCTGGGGGCATAGTGTGGAGGTAGAACGCCCCTGCGTTCAATCCCCAGTACTGCAAAAAAAAAAAATAGTATTTAAGTAGCTAAGAATGAACTTAAAAATATTTGACAGCAATAGCAGTTGGTTTCTTCAAACAGAAAATTATAATACTTTCATTATTTTTTTTTTCATTACTGGGGATTGAACCCAGGGGTGTTGTACTAGTGAGCCAAACCCCCTGCCCTATTTATTTTTCATGTTGAGAAAGGACTTTGCTAACTTGCTAAGGCTGGCTTCGAACTTGCGATCCTAGTGCCTCAGCTTCTCGAGTAGCTGGGATTACAGGTGTGTACCACTGCGCCTGGCTCATTTCATTTTTGATTATAGAAACCAAATTGCTTTTTTGCTGAAGTAAAAGTCCACTGTCACCTAGGGATAATCATTGTTCATATGTTGCTGCATTTGCTTCCAACCCCCTCCCATATATATGTTGTTAAAGAAAAAAATTATCCTGACACCTATTAAAACAGTAAAGATTTTAGTCAGGACTATCATTATAGATGTCAAGGCTATTGTAATAAGGGAGAAAGATCAAGCTCAACTCCATATATAGCAAGAAAAAATGGGGATTCATAGCCCTGGAGCAGAATGGGAGAGTCAGAATTACTAAATGGAGATATCAAAGGTAGGGGGTGCTATAGTTTGGATCCTAAATTCCTGCAAAGGCCCAGGTGCTAAAGACTTGGTTCCCAGGGTGGCACTACTGGGAGGTGGTGGCACACTTGAGAGGCGGGGCCTAATGGGAGGTGCGTACATCATTTGGGGTGAGGAGCTTGGTCTCTTCCTTTTTCCTTTTGCTTCCTGGCTCATGATGTAAGTAGTTCGCTCCACAATGTGCTCCCCATCATTGCTATCTGGCACCCCCACCAGAGTCCCAAAGCAATAGTCTCATGATCTTAGACTGGAAACTCCAGAACCACGAATCAAAGTCAACCTTTTCTCTTTATATATTAATTGCCTCAGGTATTTTATTTTAGTAACAGGAAGCTGACTTAACACGGGGAATTCTTGCTGAACCAACTTAGCATTCTTGCTGAAGGTAGGCCAAGGTGATCAGGTATGGGGATTCTTTCTAAACCGATTCTTGCTAAAATTTTGTTTTGTAAGCCTGGTAAAACAAAACAAAACAAAACAAAACAAAACAAAACAAAACAAAACAAAAAAACCAAAAAACAGGGCCAGGGCTGAGGCCTTGTGGAGAAGACGACTCAGAGGAGTCTGTCTAAAGTTTGGTCAAGGAGAAAGTCTTTGTTGAATGTGATTGGGGCAAATGATATATTCATTTATTCACAAAATGCCATTGCTTCTCCACCTGTCTTGCTCCATGCTATCCCACTAGGCAGAATAGGAAAAGAGATAAAATAGCAAGGATAATAAAGTCCTAGCGAGCCAGTTGTCTTGAGAAAGGTAATTAGACCAAGCAGAAGACAAACTCTGCTTGCTCTAGGGGAAAGAAGAGAAAGTTGTGTCAGAGAAAAGGGGTGGGAATCTGGACATTATAAAATATAATTTGCTCATAGTACCTCTTGATAGAATGTGAGGTGTGTAGGGGAAAGGTAATATCTATTTCCTCACCCATCACAAGGTTCACGTCTCAGACCTCTACAAAAAAAGGCAGATTAATAGGAGAAAGGCATATGCATTTATTTAATGTAAGTTTTACATGACATGAGAGCCTTCAGAAACGAAGACCCAAGCTGGGCATGGTGAGCACCCTGGTAATTCCAGTACTTGGGAGGCCAAGACAGGAGGACTGCAGGTTTTAGGCAAGTTCCAGCAACTCAGTGAGATCCTGTTTCAAAATAAAAAATAAAAAGGGCTGGGGGTGTAGCTCAGAGGCAGAATGCCCCTGGGTTCAATCCTTAATAACACACAGGAAGGAAGGAAGGAAGGAAGGAAGGAAGGAAGGAGAGAGAGAGAGAGAGAGAGAGAGAGAGAGAGAGAAGAGGAGAGGAGAGAGAGAAATGAAGACCAAAAGAGAGTGGGAAATCTGTGCACTTTTTATGCCCAGGTCTGATGGAGAGTGGGCAGTCATGTGGAGGTATAATTGGCCAAAAGGGATGTAGCTCAATGGTAATAAATGGGGGGAGGGTCCTAAGCAAGGTCTGTTTGTTCTGCTGTTCTTGGTGGCTCTGGGTCTTTGGCTTCTTTCTTCTATGTATAGGGAGGCCCCTCTGGAATGAGGGGCTTATGACCTGCCTTCCAGGAAGATCAAAGACTTCTTTTATGGCCTACTTCAGGGGAGAATGTGGGAAAAGGGCAGAGACCCTTCCTGCTTTGTTGTTTTCTCAAATGCCAACGTACCTTATTGTGAAGTACTGTGTCCTAATCCCTATTAGGGTATCACATTAGATATTGGGATTGTTATTTGGGGCTTCTGAGGGAAGCATTCATTTTGACATGATGAGTAGAGAGCCTATACTCAGCCCCCCAATAAAGCTAGTCTTGGACTATTAAGACAAAAGGGACCAACTTGGTGTTAGAGACAAAGGGGCTCTTTATTTATTGATCTGGTACCGATTAGTTGGGTGGCCTCAAATATGTCATTCACATTCCCAAGCTTCATTTTCCTTACCAGTGGGATAAATGAATAAATACAGTTGGTCCATTTGTAAGGAGCTATGGGTTTCTGAAATAAAGTTGTCATAAAATGAGACTGTGCTATCCTCTGGTCTTGGGCAGCCTTACCCGATAGCAGTTGGACAAATGTCTGTGCCTTCTACTTCCTCAAGATGGCGGTCAGCTCTTCAGCATCTCTCTGCTCCTGTTGTCTTTCTGGCAGAGTTCTTCCTGTTGACTCGCCAACCTCAGGCTCCTGAGATGGTCGAGGCTGGCGATTACCCGGATGGACCATGGTGGTTGAATGATTTTGAGTTGGGACAGGGATGAGCCCGAGGGAAAGAACATCGTAATAAGGTTGTGTGGGCAGCAAGGTGATCCATGAGGTGAAGGTAGCACTTAATGGAGATGCTTCCTCCTCCCTCCCTTCTTCTACCTTTCTCCTCCAGGCTAGTTCCCCCTCAGAATTGTGCTGCTTAATTATCTTTGCTGATAAAGATAAATGGCAATCATTCCTCTCAAGAATGAGTGAGAAGAGAAATTGCGAGTGAGTCACCCAGGGACTTCTTCCGAACCTCACTGGAAACCGAGCTGTGTTTTTGATGACTCCTGTGCTCTGCAGAGACTCTAATTTCCCCCTGTTGGCGACCATTACGGTGCTTTATATAGAACAGTAAAACAACATGGCACATTAACCTTTGCGAATGACACAGTCAGACGGTGCCTTCGTAAGCAGCGGCTCTGATGCAAACATGGGAAAATGAGACACAGCTTTAGTACAGACTGCTTTGTATGCTCACCCCCCGTGGCCTAAGTGACACAGGGGAAAAGTCATAGACAATGCCAGCTTTGTCCCTACCTCCTGGAGGTGGGAGAGGGGGCCACTGCAAATGGCCAGAAGGCACAACAGGAAGTGGACATCTCATCGTTCTTGCAGCCTCCTCCACTGTCACCTTGCTCCAACCCACCATCGTTTCTCCCTGGGTTATTGAAGTACCTCTGTGACTGGGCTTCCTGTTTCTATTCTTGTCCCCATGGTGTATTTCCAAGTCAGCAGCCAGTGGGATGAATCCTTTGAAAACAAAGTCATGTCGCTGCTTCTGTATCTTATTCCCAGTAGAAGATCAAGTCTTTCCAAAGTCAAAAGGGCTCAAGTATGCGGAGCCACTAACTTCCTCTCCCCTCTCCTGGCCCTTGCTGTCTGGAAAGGCCTCATTACTGGCTGTTGCCTTCGCTGAAAATATTCTTCACCAGATTTCTGCAGTACTCCCTCCCTCCCTCCCTTCCTTCAGGCCTTTATTCAAATGCCATCTTTTCAGTGAGGTCTTCCCTGACCAGCCTGTCCAAAGATACAAAGATATGTCACTTGGTATATGTGTGAAGGTGTCACTTTGGATCTCACTGTGATGGGTAATTACAATGCACCAATTAAAGTATAAAAATATACAAACATATCCCACACCCCCTTTTCTCTTCCTAAGTCCTTAACAACACTTAACATGCTACTTTTAAATTTAAAGCACTACTGGGTATCATACCAAAGGGATTGAAACCAGAAAACTACAGTAATATATGCATACCCATGTTCATAGCAGCACAATTCACAGTGGCCAAATTATGGAACCAACCTAGATGTCCATCAACAGATGAATGGATTACAAAATTATGGGAAATACATACAATGGAATTCTACTCAGCAATAAAGAAGAACAAAATAAC
>PVJS01034401.1:0-21604 GCA_004027185.1 Glis glis | reverse complement strand
GCATTCTACCTCCAAGCTACACCCCCAGCCCTATTTTTTATTTTTATTTTGAAACAGGGTCTCACTAGGTTGATGAGAGTCTCACTACTTGCTGAGGCTGTTTTCAAACCTGTGATCCTCCTGTCTCAGCCTCCCAAAGTACTGGGATTACAAGCATGCGCCACCATGCCCGGCCAGCTTTATTTAGTTAAATTGTTAAAGGAAGAGATAAAGACCACATAAATGGAAACTGTATGGAGTTGATATTATGAGCCTTATCTATTATTCTATCTTACATACTAAACTCGTATTTAATTTTCTATTTGCTACATAATTAGCTAACAATTAATCATATTAATTGTAAGTGCTTTATAGTCCTGAGTATTTAGTCATGTGATCATTTTTATCTTTGAATAAGAGTCACCACTCTCCCTCCCTCTCTTGTCCAAACATCCTGTTTCCATGGAAACTGTAAAGAAAGTATGAAATGGTTAAAATACCTCCATTTTAGGTCTAAGTTGATGTAGTTGTTTTTCATTAGGAGCCTCAAATATTTAGACAGGTAAAAAATGTGCAGTGATTGAATACACAGTCTAGAATAATGGTTGAATGGTTGATCTTTTTAAAAAAGGAAATTATATATCTAAGTAAAAGAATTAGAAAAGTTTGTTGAGAGTTATTTGGTGGTTAGACTTAGAATGAGCTTTTGTTTTCTTCTTTATATCTTATTGTACTGTTTAAATTTTCTGTTACCATATAGAATAGAATAATAAAAGTAACACGTATAAGAGAATTTAGAGAATCTTTAAAAAGGACAAGTTATTTGTAACAATTTTTTTTTTTTTTTGCCTTACTGGGGATTGAACCCAGTGGTGCTCTACCGCTGAGTTACACGTCAACCCTTTTTATTTTCTATTTTGGGGGAGGATCTCGCTAAGTTGCCCAGGCTGACTGACTGACCTTTAACTTGGAATCCTCTTGCCTCAGATTCCCACGCCACTGGGATGACATGCGTGCGCCACCGTGCCCGGCCTGTTACACTCTTGATATACATTTTAGTCTTTACTATATCTCTAAACAAATATAGTTAGGTTTTAGCTATGCCTCTAACATAGAAAAATAACTCCAATACACATAAGGGGATTTAGAGAAGTCTAATTAAACCTACTTGAAGCATTGTACAAAGTACTGACTACTTCACACATTTTGCTTCTTTCAAAACCATAAATAAAAGATAAGCAATCGTTTTTAACTTAAATACAAATTTAACTGAAATACTGTATTTCAATCTCTGAAGGGATTCAGAGTGAAGTGTTTACAGTGCTTTCTTTGAGCAAGGAAGAGTTACTTCTTGCTCTGTGTATATTTTAAGTGAGTTGTTTTTTAAACAAGGTGTAAGTACTACTTACTTCAAGAGAAATGTACAGTCTCCTGAAATAAAGATCCTGGGTTATACAAAGCCAGGGATTTAAATAAGGCTTCACATAGTTGAGTACGATGTGTGGGTTCTCACAGATAAAACAGAGTCAGTTACTTTTGCTTTCCCCAGAGTAGAAATAATGGACAGTTTTAAAAGTTGCATATTTTTTCTTTAATATTTCCTCTGCAAAGATGGAGAGTCTGGAAAATGGATGAGAAAAAAAGGAGCCCTTCGTCACGCCTGGAGGAGTCAGTGGCAGTCACCCCTAACCGCTAGAGTTTCCTGCCTACTAGAAACTACAGATGGAAGGGAAGGGAGCACGAAGCCACCGCCACAGCAGCAAGGGAAGAGCCTGGCAGAGCCAGGCGTGGTGTAATCCCAGTATTTGCATGCCTGTAATCCCAGTATTTGGGAGGCTGAGACAGGAGGATCGCAGGTTTAAGGCCAGCCTCAGCAAGCAGTGAGACTCTCATCAACCTAGAGAGACTCTGTTTCACAAAGGTAGAAAATAAAATCAGGCTGGGGGTGTAGCTCGGAGGTAGAATGCCCCTGGGTCCAATCCTCAGTACCACACACACACACACACACACACACACACACACACACAAAGGCAAGAATGAACAGAAGTACAAGTGATAAGGATATGGTAAGACCCCCGCCGCAGCAGCCTCTCAAAGGGAGTTGTTTGAGTTAAAAAAAAAAGAAAGAAAAAATGAACTATGAATCTATATCTATACATACAGATATACAGTTTGTTTTATATTATGTATTATATTACTATATATTTTATCATAATATTTATAGAATATGTAATATATTCAATATATTGAATATATATTATACTATATTTAATATAGTTTATTATGGTTTATTAATATATGGTATTGTATTTTATATATAATATATAGTATTATGGGGTTTTTTGTGTATGTGTGTATGTGTGTGTGTATGTGTGTGTGTATGGTACTGGGGATTAAACCCAGGGGCATTCTACCTTCAAATTGTACCCCCAGCCCTTTCTAAAATTTTTTTTTGTTTTGAAACAGGGTCTCACTAGATTGCTGAGTCTTGCTAAGTTGCTGAGGCTGGTCTCAAACCTGCGATCCTCCTGTCTCAGTCTCCCAAGTTCTGGGATTATAGGTGTGTGCCATCATGCCCAGCTATTATGTTTTCTAAAGCTCACAGATAAGGACTCAGTCTCTTGAAAACCCAATATAACAGAGGAACTTCTAAGGCAAGCTAGGTTCTACATCTATCCAAATTAACACAGTTTTTTTTCTTTTATATAAATATCTTAGGAAGTCATCAAGTCTATGGAGGCTATGGAATCAATTGGTATCTTTAAAAAAATCTTAATTTAATTGGTATCATAAGCCATTTTGCATCCCTGACTCCTCCTAAAATCATAAGAAGTATCTCTGAGGTATGAGCATAGATGGGAAGTGGGGATATCAACCAGAGAAGCTTAATGTGAAAATCATTCTAAAGGAATCAGGCATTGAGTTCCTAATTCAATATGCTGCTCTCTCCGAATAAGCGGCAACACTGCTAGATTAGATGGAGCAGCTTGTGAGTTAAATAACATACCTACCTAAAAAAAAATAAATCATTTCCCCATATCCACCCCCCCAACAGACGTAGAAGGAAAGAAAAAGAAACCCAATAGCAGTGACCACATTTACTTAGCACTATTTCTGGCTAGAAGGAAGCAGGATTCCTTGAGAAACGGCTGACTTCAGCAGCAGGAGAGGAAATGTACACGAAGATCCTGGGGCATCTTGTTAACCAGAAAGCAAGGGACTCTTGGCGGCTAATGGGTTGTGTTAAGAGGAAACAAGAAACCAACCTAAAGATGCTCCCATGGGCAAAATGACTGAACACACTGAAATATGAAGAGCCATGAATTCGCAAAATACAATATGATCCAAAAATAAGCAAAATAAACAAATAAATAAAGGGATGTCATTTGTCACCAAGAAGTAAATAAGGCCCAAATTACTTACTCTGGCAATTAATAATTAATGGGGAAAAATTTTTAATAAGTAGTCATCCTGCCTGTCCTGAAGGCTTTCAGGGTTTATTAGATTTTTAGTTGATGAGGAAAAAATTTTTAAGAGGAAAAATTTCAGTTAGTAGATATTGAAAGAATGATTGAGTTGGATAAGGATCATATTTAAAAGCTAATGAGTCGGTGTGGTGGTGCACACCTATAATCCCAGTACTTGGGAGGCTGAGACAGGAGGATCACAGGTTTGAGGCCAGCCTCAGCAATTTAGCAAGACCCTGTTTCAAAATTTAAAAAATAAATAAATTAAATAGGGCTGGGGGTGTAGCTTGGAGGTAGAATGACCCTGGGTTCAACCCCCAGGACCACAAAATAAAACCTCTGATGAAATAGCAGAGTCAGGCAGTGACTACCATTGTAAATTAAAACATTAACAGAAGGTTGATGGGAAACTTTTTATTAAAGTATGTGGGTTGTTACTTCTAGACAGACTGACTCAATTCAGGAGGCTGGAAGTGTGGGTGCCACTTGCTTTCTGTTATAATGAAATAGTTCAGTATACACTGAACCTCCCATGAAGTCTTCTTGTCAAAAAGGTTGAATGTGATTATAATTAATCTTTTAGGTTTAATGACCCTTTACAGCATTCAGAGGAGAGAGGCAAGATTAACGGCATTGTTTAGAAGCAGTAACACAGTCTGAAACAAGGCATCTACGCCAGGCAATGGATTCAGTTTCTTTTACAAACTGAAAGGGCTATCTGGGGAGATCCTCTAGATTGAAGGAGACCTAAAGAGACATAACTGACATATCGCGATGCATGAGATTTCTTATTATTCCATGTCAAACAAATCAATCATTAAGCAAAAAAAGATATTTGAGAAAAACTGAATGATGACTAGATACTCATAATGATATGTGCTAATGATTACTGTGAATATGTAGGAAAGTATCTTTGTTTTTAGAAGATACACCTGGAAGGATGTATTTAAAGGAAATTGCATAGTCTTACTGATTTGTTTTAAAACAAAAATTTAAAGGATTAGATAAAGCAGTTGTGGCAAAAGGATGATAACTGGAATTTGGGCAACGTGTATAAGGAGAGCGTTTCACCGCACCACTGTCTCTGGTTGAAAATTCACGAAATGACGAACTTCAAAATTTTTATCTTTTGATCATCTGCATGTAAATTTGCTAGGAATCTAAAAGTAGGAGACATCTGGAAGTCTAAGTGAATCTCCATTCAATCATTTACAAGTTGTATTACCTGTGGCTTCATCTCCATGGGCCTAATTTCCTTATCTGTAAAATCAGAGAAAATGTGGATATTTTCCTACCGTACTTGTTAGAATTAAGTGAAATAAAATGTTCAGCATAAACCAAGTGCTCAACAAATGTTAGCCATTACTGTCATTATCAACAAATTCATAATTTTAAAGATAAGTAGATCGGGTTTATGTTAATTTTATACAGAACTTTAATATTTAACAAAGCGCTTTCATATACATTTGTCTATCTCATTAATAATAATATATTTGGGCTTTAATAGAATACATTTGAATTCTATAGATTCTCTGGGACTTGGGATGTTTTCATTACTTGAGCATTTGAAGTCCTGCTATTTCTTTTGCAAAAGCCATGCGGATACATTATCAGTTTTCAAAGAATAAATGAAGTACTGAATACAAATTAGATTTCATTTTAGAGTTTATAAAATCATGGGCTCTTGCTGATTTTCCTGGTCCTTGCTATTATCAGTATCCACTATAGCAAAACTAATTAGGGGAATTTAAACTTTCTGGTTGTTGAGAGTTTTCATAAGTATGAGATTATACTATAGTATAATATAGTAAATAGTAAATATTTATAGTAAATATTTTCATAGTAAATAGATACTATATCTCCAATAACTATGGAGATGAGCGTGCCTTATACACATCTGTTGTGGTTATAGGATAATTAAAGCTTTCAAATTCTGGGGAGACGGCTTAAGAATATGAAGGAGAACACTCATTATTAAAGATGTAGCTCTAGAAAACTGCCAGTAGTCACCAGTGGTAGGATACGCTTATTTTTCGCTATTGTATCTGTAAACAGAATCCACATATTACAACCTGACCAGTGTCATTCTTTTGAAATGCAGTGAAGTCTCATGGTCAACTGATTTAATAACGGGCAAATAAAAAAATGAGTCTACCAGGACCCAAGGCGTCTAGAGAAAATGAGTCAAATTCTTGACCTTCTCCACCTTCCTCAGTCACAAGCACACCAGTGGGGGAAGTGGGGGAGGACTGCAAAGTACAGAGAAAGTTATAAACTGCGTTTTTGTCGCAGCAAGCCACATCATACACACTTTAGAGGACAGTAGCGACAGATAGTTGTACACAAATCTACATGAACAAAATCCTTCCTTGGCTCAAATGTGCTTATAATTTTCCTTAATACAGAAGAGGGTTTTGATAAAAACAAAAACCCATAAGACTGACATAGATGCCCCATCTAAGTGCTCAGAGAACTTTCCATAGTTCCCCTCGTATTAAATAACATCACAGTCAATAACACAATCGCTTCATTTCTTATGAGATTTTGTTTCTCAAGAGGAGAGAACAAATCTGCTGCTTTGTATTATCTTTGCCTAGTACATGTCTGGCATATTTAAATTTTTTAAATGTTGGCTTAATTTATACCTAACAATAATGATGTACTATTCTTTTTTTTTGTATTGGGAATTGGACCCAGGGGCATTCTACCTCTAAGCTATACCCTAATTCCTATTTTATCTTTTTATTTTGAAAAGGGTCTTGCTAAGTTGCTGAGACTGGCAGAGAACCTGCAATCCTCTTGTTTCAGCCTCCCAAATACTGGGATTACAGTGTGTGCCACCACTCCCGGCTATGATGCGCTATTCTTTGGATGTGGAGACAGTATTACCAGTCTGTCACTAGACTGACAGGTGCTTAACCAGATGTGCACCATGTCCCTCTCACTTTCTTGCTTTCTCCTCCTTGGATCTCCTCCTTGCACATATTTTCAAGGTAACTAGGGGAGCGAGGGTGTTATCTCTAGTCATGAAATAAGTCTTCAATGTACACGATAGAAACCATCTGTTTTCAAAAGAACTGAAATTATAATGAATAGCTAAACTGAATTGGAAGGGAGGCATTTATTTATTTATTATGGGTCTCATACATTTTGACTATGCTCCACATGAAGAAATATTTTTTTTATCATACCCATCCCTTATATATGAAAAAAAATCACAAAGCAATACTACTATATCCCATGCATTCTGAAATAATGAAACTACTAGTAAGTTAAAATCCACTCAATGAACTTCATGACCCCTGCTAATTTGTAACCCACAGTTTGGAAACCACTCAAAAGGTCTACTGTTTTATAATAATCCCAGCAGTCTACTATTTTAATTTATTATTATCCTTTAGTTTTTTAAAAAATAATACCAGATCCTTTGTCTTTCTAATTCTTGATTTACTCTCCTGCACAAAAGCCCCAACATTCTTTGCATTGCAGAAGTCTACTTTCTGCATCATAAAAAGTAGACTTCTGCAATGTAGGTCCATAGCAGAAGCTTATGGACCGACATGGCTGCATCTCTCTAGTTCTTTCCTCCATCAGCAGGAAGTCAAATTGGACCAGTGTGTGGCTCTTAGAAGCACTTGGGGAGAAGTAATCTTGTCAACCAGCAGCAGGATGACAATATAGCATTGTGTTGGCAGAATCTATTGTTAGTGATTACCACAAAGGTGGACTTTAAAGAATGTCATGCCCTTTATTTCTAAAAGTTAATGAAACCATGTCGGCAGAACTTGTAATGTAAAAATGCTGCTCTTTGGACAGACTGTCGAATTTGTGACTTCTAGTCCTCAAAAGCACTTCCATTTTGCCCATAGCCTACTCATTCTCTTTTGTGCACATTCAATTTCACAATATACACTTGTATTATATTACCAATGTGATATTAGTCATCTATTATAGATGTTCATTTTTACCTAAAATCTGTTTTTATGTGATCTGTCTTAATTCAATGCCATGCTTTACTATTATAACCCAAGGGGTGATATGAATAGAAAGAAATTTCATTGTATTATACACAAAGTAATTAGATTTAAGGCTATTACAGTGACTTAACAACCAGCATAAAAAAAAATGCCAGTCAACCATGTGCAGAATCAAAGCAAGACTGAGTACTTTCTTAGTTTCAGCAAATCTACCAATTCAAACATCTTAAAACCAAAGTTTTAGCATCTGATGAGCCACATTCTCCCAGTGAAATAGCTGGCCCCTCATACTTAAAATTTGGCATCTTTCAAGGAGTATATATGAATTTTCTAAGTCTTGAGTATTAGGGAGAAACCTATGGATCTTCATTGAATGTGGATATGTTGCTTTGTGTAACTTGGTTTTATTCTAGAATTTGAATTGATCAGATTTTGGTAAATCTTGTGGAACTTAAAGTCTTGTCAGATGCGAGCTGTGATACTCGTATTGCACCTGAGCCTTTTTCTTGCTTAGTGAAACTATAGGAAGGCAAGACTCATTTTCAACAGTTAATAAAATGCTATGCCTGATAACAATATTAGTGTTTTCTCCCCTACAACTTTGCATTTATTTTTCTTCTATTTATATCAATGGATCTTGACCATGGGTGATTATCTCCCACTTCCCCTATGTACCCCCCACAAATATTTGGCAATGTTTAGAAACATGTTTGATCGTCATGACTCTGGGTTTGGGGGTTATAGCATAATACTGGTATCTAGTGGTAAAGGTTGGGGATGCTATTAAACACTCTGCAAGTTATGAGACAGTCCCCTAGGACAAAGAATTATCCAGCCCAAAACATCAAGAGTCAAGGCTGATAAACCCTTATTTATCTGTGTATTTATCTATATTTATCTGTATATTTATCTGTAACATTTCTATGATTATGAAAAAGCAGTGAAAAGCTGAGGTTTACTAAACAAGCTTATCAATAAGTGTATTTAGGTCTAATATTTATGATAATATTAATACTATATGATGGAGATTGCTAGTTAAACACTGGTATATCTAGAAGGAAATTTAGTATCTGGAAAATAAATAATACTGCACAATAATCTGACAACAGTGGTCTAATTCTAAAGCATTCTATACTAATCACAGCAGCAGAAATTATAGGTTGAGCCTTATAAATTGCCATTTTGTTTTGTTTTATTTTATTTTATTTTGTGGTACTGCAGGTTGAACCTGGGGGCAATCTACCTCCAAGCTACACCCCCAGCCCTATTTTATTTTTATTTTGAAACAGGGTCTCACTAGGTTAATAAGAGTCTCACTATTTGCTGAGGCTGTCCTTGAACCTGCAATCCTCCTGTCTCAGCCTCCCAAGTACTGGGATTACAAGCATAGCCACCACGCCCGGTTAAACTGCCATTTTAGTAGGCTAAAAATGGTCAAGTCAAATATTGGCAGGTTCATTGGTCCAGAACAATAGAATTGATTTCTTAACTATTTAACTTTTATTTACTTGAATAGTAATATCATTAAAAAGCAAAAATTAAAAATACAATATTATAGATTTAAATAAAAAATGTAAGTAAAAAGGAAATTATGTAAAGCTTATAATGTGTCTTTCATTTAATCATACAAAGGAACAATGGTGCCGGGCGTGGTGGCGCACGCTTGTAATCCCACTACTTGGGCGGCGGAGACCGGAGGATCGGGGTTCGCAGCCAGCCTCAGCTACGTAGTGAGGCCCTCAGCAACTTCGCGGGACCCGGTTTCAAAGTAAAAGGATAAAAAATAAGGTCGGGGGTATGCCCCTGGGTTCAATCCCTGGTACCGCAAAAGAACAATGGTATGAGATTTCTGATTATCAATATTATCTGTTTGGTTTCTGGGAATATGTGTGCTTTTTAAAGAAAAAAAAAATATATATATATATATTTTTTTTTTTTTGCGGTACCAGGGATTGAACGCAGGGGCGTTCTACCTCCGCGCTACACCCCCGGCTGTATTTTTTTATACTTTATTTTGAAACCGGGTCTCACGAAGTTGCGGAGGGCCTCACTAGGTAGAGAGAGAGAAAGAGAGAGAGAAAGAGAGAGAGACAAGGAGAGAGAAAGAGAGAGAGACAGGGAGAGAGAGAGCTGAGGCTGGCCGTGAACCCAGATCCTCTGGTCTCCGCCTCCCAAAGTACTGGGATTACAAGCATGCGCCACCACGCCCGGCTAAGAAAAATATTTTATATAACTTTTATAATGTCTTATTTAGCTCATGGATGCAATAAACAGGTGAAAAAGTGAGCTAGAAAACCAACCCTGTATAATGCTACAGTTTTATAGTATATCTTTGGTTTTTAAAAAATGAGGTATAATCACATCTTGATAATCACAACCATGTGTCTCTTAATGGATATATGTTCTGGAAAAATGCATCATTAGGCAATTTTAATACTATCACAACTAAGATGGGTAAGATGTCACTGGCAATATAATGTTATAGGACTACTGCTGTATATGTGATCCCTTGTTGACCAGAATGCGCATGACAGCAATTACATCCTTTCCTCTAGCCCTGCTTTCTGGAGGCCCCTCCCAATACCGCATAGTCATTGGCATCTGAAGTTATTGTTCTATTACTAGCATCAGTGCAGGAAAGAATATTAATATTAATCAATGTCAACAGCTTTCTGAAAAAATGGGCTGATACTCTCTTCAAGTTCATGATGTCAATCAAAAGAGCACCATCTGTCATTCGGTCTCTGTTTATAAAAGTGTCATGTCTTCAATGACCTTTTGTTTTTGAGTCTCAAGGCAACATTTTGGAATCCATGTGAAATGCAGAATTGTACCGAAAGAACTATATTCTCTGTCATTAGTTTAATAGTCTACATAATATAATAAACTTGAGAAGCTTGAGGAAAAAACCTCATTAAGAGGAGTCTATAAAAACGTATTCACTAATGCAATGAACAGAGAACCCGATTTGGGAAAACAGCTCCATGAACAAAATTGTAACACGTCAGTTTTAGGAATACTCTACTAAAAAAGTTGTAGGGTTGCTTCAACAAAAACTTTTAAAAAATGGAGAATTACTTATAGACCCAATGAGTCAAAGTTTCCCAAGCTTTAAACTAAAATAGGTCTTAAAGTCATCTTCTTAAGAAGCTATCTTATCTCTTTTTTAAGGACGTTAAGATTATTACTATTCAATATGTTCAATCAGTAACTTATCTTGGTTGTCTAAACTGTATGATTTTTGAAGACTAGAGCAATAACTTTTGTTTTATGTATTGACATGTCTGATATGCTAGGGAAGGGACTGGCTGCCTGAAGAATTACTCTGGTTTATAAAGTTGACTAATGCTTGAAATTTACCATTGGAGGAAAATGGTGTGATAGATGCAAATGGCCCTCGGCAACAGCCATGCATTCCTTTTATATCTCATCTTCCTCAAATAACAATTTAAAGATGTAAATTAGTATAATGTATTATTTTCATTGTACCAAAATGATTTATGCTACCATTTTTTTTTTCTTGCGGTACCGGGGATTGAACACAGGAGCTACACCCCCAGCCCTATTTTTTTATACTTTATTTTGAAACCAGGTCTCACGAAGTTGCGGAGGGCCTCACTAAGTAACTGAGGCTGGTCGCGAACCCGGATCCTCCGGTCTCCGCCTCCCAAGTACTGGGATTACAAGCGTGCGCCACCATGCGCGGCTTTATGCTGCCATTTTAATTCATTACTTAAAAATCATTTCTTTCTGAAAGAATTCACGAGGAAAATATTGGTATAACATTTTCCAGTTTCAAAGGTACTCTATAATTTTCTAATAGAATTTTATTGAAAGATAGCTGGGCTTATTATCATATCTAAATGTCATATCGGAAAGAGAAAACATTGTGTATAATGGTGAAAATGAAAAAATACAGTTTCTAAGGCTAGTTTATTTAACTACTGTGAATTATCAAATGAACTGCAAGCCAAGCTGCATGATTTTGATGTAAATATTTTGAATAATGCAATCACCATTAGCAGTGCCTTTAGATTGGAAGAGGAAAGAAATACAGCTTAGCAACCTTTGTTAAAAGGTAGACCCACAAACTAGCCTATCCTCAAGAGCCTGTTTTCTATTGACAACCACAAAGATATCTTCATTATAAATTTAGAAAAACAGCAAAAGGTGAAAAATATTACTTTTATAAAAGGGAGTTATGCTTCTAACATAATGCCTTCACACAAACATTCTTAACAACTTAGAAGCCTAAAGCTAAAAGCCAGAAGGAGTTTCAAGATCAGATTAGAAAACTGGTGCACAGGGACTAGGGTGTGTGCTCAAGTTCACACGGCCCTGCCAGCGCTGTGCTGTAGCTAACTCGGCTCTCCAAAGCCCCAAGTGCTGTTGCCCTCACTACGTGGATGTGACCCCAACAAGGGACTCTTCGCACTATACTCCCCTTATATTCAGAAGTTTTCTCCCTAAACTGGCTCCATCTTATATGCCAAGCAGGTTTAGAATTGCACCATATTTGCTCCAGTGAGAGAAAAGTCCTTCACTCAAGAAAAATAGGAGTTGCCAAAGATGTTTTTTTCCAATGGAAACTACTAAGAACACAAAGGATATAATAGGTATCATTCCTTTCTTTTTTTAAAAAAAGCATCACAAACAGACTTAGGAAGTCAAGCTTACTGAAAAGACCCATGTATGAGATTTCTCTGATTTCTACAGGAGTTTGGGGTTTTTGACAGTCCCCCCAAAACCATCGCCATAAGGGATCCAGTTATCCATGGGATTTGAGAACTCTGGATATTTTGAAACCAAATTCCAGTTGTCACCAGCTGAGATGGCATTGGTGGAGAAGAAACATCCTTCCTTTTGGAAGGAAATAGAATCAGTAATCAAATGGTTTTATCTGTTTTCACCAAGCAAGTCAGAAAGCACTAGAATTTTCAATTTTCTTTAGTCCTCTGCTCTGTCAATTAGAAAAGGTTGCATGCAAGGACGTACTGGGATTCACATTTATAAATTCTTGCTACCTAGGGAGTCTTAAAGATAAGCGCTGCAGAGACAAAATCAGCAAATGGCCTTTGAGAGTTTAAATTTTTTTAATGAAATTAAAAGAAATACTTCTATCTAAGGCCAAGTAGTTTTATCTTGAAAATCATTTTTTAAGAGAGCAACCAAATCAGTTTCATTGTATTTGAAAGAAAAATTTACTTTGGTGCTCCATGTAGTCACAAATCACACTGACGTATTAATTCGGTATTGGTAGCCTTAGAAAATGTCCTGTGCCTCTTTTTAGCCTGATTACATGTACCGGAATTTAAAAACAAACAGCTCTTGCAAGGCTGAAAGCCAACTTATTAGTTCAGGGCCAAATGCTGCAATTTTTTCTTGTTTCTTCTTCTTTGCCCTGCGATAAAATGGAAACTAATTTTTATTGCCTGGTTGTCCTCTGACTTCTCATCCTACAAGTGTCAGCAAGTCCCAGTTCTGGTTTGAGGGCTGTTTCACAATGCCATTTTCATTGTTCTTCCATTTAATTGGCATATAGTTCCCATTCTAGAACAGGATATTGCTCACTTGAATTCTTTCCATAGGGAGGAAAAACAATTTCCTAGGCTCATTTCCCTAACAATTGCTTAGATCAATACCAAGTTGTTTTAACTAAACTGTTGATAAGATTGTGGGAATTCTAAGATCTTTATTCCAAAATGACTGGCAGAAAAACATTAATCATATAGGTCCAAATTTCTAAGCCTGTGTTCAAAAGAGCAACCCCTTGAGTATTGGATTGTGTATGTAAAATCTCATGTTTGTTGGACGCAAGATGACCCCAGAGCAGTTCAGAAGTTACCAAACAATACAGAGCTCAATTCCAATCTGCATAGCCTCTTGTGCTTTGAGAGGGCTTTGATAAGTGAATTTTCAAAGGCCTGAGCAACATCCGGTGCCCAAGTGCACAGAACCACTTCCCTGTGACAAGCAGAGTGTGCCACTAAAGGGTTGTCTCTGGATTGTTTCTACTAATGAAACACAACCAGAGAACATCGTTTACTGCTGTCAATCCATCAAACAACAAGGCTCACCACCAAAAGTAATCCTGAAAAAATCAGACAAAAACGTCCCTTTGCAAATGAACTTGTAAACAAAAGGGGAGTTTTTAATCAACCAAGATTCGTTACAAAAACAGGATTATTCCATCAAAAGACAAGAGAGTGGTCCACAGGCAGATGATACTCTTGAAGTTCTTGCAAAGTGGAGAAGTAACTGTGACATTTTATTGGTTGGTGACAAGAAGTCAGAGTGGCCCTGGTCCTGGAGTGTTGTGGCCTCACTGTTTCCTGTACTGACGACAGGGGCTATGGATTGATCGCACAGTAGCTTATTTCTGGCTCCCAAATTTAGTTTCGCCTTTCTCGTTTACTTTTAATTTTTTCTTCCTGTATTATGTGAATCTATTATGAATGTCCTTTTTCAGGACAAGGCAGAGAAAAAGTAAACACCTTGAGGTGCATGGCAGGGCAAAACAGGATGGTGATTCCAAGCTAGGTCTTTATTAAGATTTTGGTAAGTTCCGGCCTCCTTACTCAGTGTCCCTGTTTCCTCTTTATGCTCAGAGAGAGGCTTATGTTATCCCTGGATAGAAAGGAGTCTATGTTGAGCCGGGCGTGGTGGTGCACGCTTGTAATCCCAGTACTTTGGGAGGCAGAGACCAGAGGATCCAGGTTCGCGGCCAGCCTCAGCTCGCTCTCTCTCTCTCTCTCTCTCTCTCTCTCCTTAGTGAGGCCCTCCACAACTTCGTGAGACCCGGTTTCAAAATAAAGTATAAAAAAATAGGGCTGGGGGCGTAGCGCAGAGTTAGAACGCCCCTGGGTTCAATCCCCGGTACCGAAAAAAAAAAAAAGAAAGGAGTCTATGTACAAATGTATGCTGCAATGTTGGGAAAATCTTTTTATAACTCTTAGAAGAACTTAACATTTTATAGACACTTTAGAGAGCTCAATGTTTGAATCTAAAAAAATCGTCATCGAATGTCAGATAGAAGAAAGACCTTCTGGCTCATCCTCTTTTTTTTTTTAAACTGGTGTTGAACCCAGGGCCAATTCTACCTCTGAGCTAGACTCCCAGCCCAGCCCTTTTTGTTTTTTTTTTACTTTAAAACAGGGTCTCACTAAATTGCCGAGGGTCTTGCTAAGTTGCTGAAGTTGGCCTTGAACCTGCAATCCTCCTGACTCAGCCTCTTAAGTACTGGATTACAAGTGTGTAGCAAGGCGCCTGACTTTTGGCTCATCCTTTGAGGAGGTCTGCCTTTGCTATGAAAGTTAAATGGACTAGAGACCCGCTTGCTCAGTTTTAAACTCTCTCCTTCTTCATTGGATTTAACAAGCTCACATCTCTCCTGATATTGGAGATCCATAATGTTCCATGTACACATCTGGCTATTTTACTTGGAATTTCTTATCATTGACTCTTGTTCCTACAGATTCAATTTATTTTTAGACCATGCAGGGAAGTTCCATCCCTATCACTTCCTCTTAAAATGAAAATGAGCAGGTGGTTTTCTAAATCCACCTGGCATTTGTTAACTAACACACTAGAATTATTAACAATGTATTATATCATTGCTTCTTCCCCTATTCTTGAAAGACACTGCTATAGACTGTTTATGTCTCCCCCAAATTCCCATGTTGAAACCTAATCCCCACTGTGATGGTGCTGAGAGGTAGGGCCTTTGGGAGTCCTCAAAATGGGCTGAGTGGCGCTACACCAGAGACCTCAGAGAACTCATTTGCCCCCTCTGCCCTGTAAAATTACAGTCAAAAGACAGGAGTTTATGAATCAGGACACAAACCCTCAATAGACACCAAATCTGTGAGTGCCTTGATCTTAGACTTCCCAGCCTCCAGAACTGTGGGAAATAAATTTGTTATTTATAATCCACTCAGTTTATAGTAATTTATTATAGCAGCCCAGATGAATTAAAACACATAATCTGTTCTTGGCTTCTGTGACACGATGTTCATATGGTTTTCCATCTACCTCTTATCTCTCCTTCTCAGTCTCTTTCTTTTCCTGTTTTTTTTTTGCCAAATTCTCCTCCTTTTCTTGACTTTTAAATGCCATAGTTTCTCAAGAATTAATCGTCAGTGCATGTCCCTCTCATTCTATATTTTCTTTTATCTCATCCACAACTTCAATTACCATCTGCCATCTAAGTGCTTATTATTCTCAAATTGATACCAGACTCTTCTCTGAGCTCCCGACCTACCTAACCATGTCTCCAAAGTACCTCTTATTTAACTTGCAGCCAAACCAGTTCATGATCATCCCCCTCTCCAAACCTGGTAACCTCTCACTCTTTCTCTATTTTGGTGGATGCCATCACCTCCCTCTGATTTCCAGATTCCCAAAGCCTTGAATCGTTCTTGATCTTTCTCCCTTTACCACTAATACCTCTCTTCTGAAGAAGGTCTACTGGCTTTGCCACCCAAGTATCTCTCAAATGCTTTTCTCTATTTATACCACCCTTCCTCTAATCCTGCCCATCATAAGTTTTTACCTGGAAATAATATGATTATTCTCCCTGCTTTTACTTTTGACTCCTCTGATCACCAAGAAAAAGAGAGCTCATTATAACATAAACAGCTCATCTCAACTTAGAAGTCTGAAGCGATGTTCCCAATTTCTTTACATGAGCTACAACATCTTGCAAGATTTGGTCTCTGCTGTTCTTTCTCTTCCTCTGTCTTGTTTTCTCCCTCCTCCTCTTTCTTTCACAAGCCCCCATGTTCTAGGTCCTAGACATTGGTACTTTAGTTTCTTGAATATGCACCATTGCTTCCCACCCTGAGAACTTCTTACACATCACTCCTCTGTCTACAATGCTCTCGGGCCCTCCTTGCCTAGCCAGCTAATTCCTCAGAATTCAGCTCAAATGTAGCTAAAATATCACTTCCTAAGGGAAGCCTTCTCAGAATGATTCATGTCTGTCTCTCTCCCTCATTGGACCACGAGCTCCATGAAAGCGAGGAACAGGTCTATGGAACACGTCGAAGGAAGTGTTTCATATGGAGCATTTTGTATGGATGCCAAAAATATTTGCTAAATAAATGAATATATAAGAAGAAGTGAATGAATATGGGTGATGCTGGGGCATGAGGGGCTATGAGTTGTTACAAAAAGTATTTAAATCTATTTGTATATCAGGTGTTCTTGTCCATTAAAGAATATAACCGTGTTCACTTGGAAGCTTTATGTAGATTTTGACATGAGAAAGAGTTTCTCATGGAGAACAGTATTAGGTCTCATCAACTTAGATCATAATTAAATGAAGATGCAAATCTATATTCATATAGCTGTCAGAACTTCTCAACAGAAGTTCTTAGATATGGGTGCCTTCAGGATTCTGTCTTAGACAGCAGAACCAACTAATACAACACACTGTAGTTTTTTGCTATGAATGCCACAACACAAAGCAATTTAGAAAGCACTGTTAGTTGGGATGATTTGAAAGTGGTTTTGGTTATTTGGTGCCTTTTTCTTTTGTCTTTTCAGAGAAGTGATTGAGATCTTATCTTTAAAAGCAGAATAAATGGAATTAATAAGCCTTCAACTTGAATCAGTCTAGAATACTAGGTTCCTATTCGTTGTTACCAGGTTACCATTAAAATTACGTTGATGAACATTATATAATAGTATAGTAAATGTTCATTTTATCATGATGTTAAGTGGAAAAAAGGAAGATATAAAATTTAAGTGCACTACAAGTACAATGGTAAAACACAGAGATGGTTAAGAGCAGTTGTGTTTGATTTGCTTTCTTTTTTCTTTATCTTACCATATTATTTTAACTAATAGTGAAAGTATACATATTTTCATAAAAATAGACATCATTATAAATAAATATACTGTTTAATTTACTTTTTACCCTCTATATGACTTTAATCTGGGAATAGAGTTTTTGGCATGTATAAATCACTTTAGTTTGTTTGTTTGTTTGTTGCGGCACCCGGGATTGAACCCAGGGGCATTCTACCTCCGAGCTATATCCCCAGCCCTACCTAATTTTTATCCTTTTTTTTGTGTGTGTGGTACTGGGGATTGAACCCAGGGGCATTCTACCTCCAAGCTACACCCCCGGCTCTATTTTTTTTTTATACTTTATTTTGAAACTGGGTCTCACGAAGTTGCAGAGGGCCTTACTAAATAGCTGAGGCTGGCCGCGAACCCGGATCCTCCGGTCTCTGCCTCCCAAATACTGGGATTACAAGCGTGTGCCACCACGCCCAGCCTATAAATCACTTTTTGAGTGTATCCTTTATATTAAAGATATTTATGAGGAAGTATTAAAATTAACGAGCCAGGTTAAAATACATAGTAGGGCTTTTTATTTGAAAAAAGAGATGTTTTGCCTATCATTGCTAGTACAGGGTCCAGCTATAAAGACATCAATGACAGCCTAACTTTAAGATATTTCATTTAAGAAATAAACTACATTCATAAATCAGAAATACTTAATATAATGAAATAAACACTTATTTTTTATTTTGATATTTCTGAATAGTCATAACTTATAAAAGACAAGCCTTAAATATGTAGATAGGACTCTATACCCAACAGTGCTATATGACAATAATTTTCATAACTTATTCTTAGAATGATAGAATGAAAAAATCATTGACATATATAAATCTCCTCACTGATCTTTAAAATGATTCTTAGTATTAGAAAATTAGTTTTGTTTGATATGCCTACTATAAAGCACAATGCCTGGCTTATCATAAGTAAATTTCTAAATGTTTATTAATGAACACATTCTCAAAGGAAAATAATATGTACCTGTCACCACCCATCCTACTTTCTGTTCCAAATAAGGCTAATGATCCTTAACTTTGATATGAGATTGTCTCTCCTAATGTCTTTGTGATTATAAGTCAAATTTTAAAAAGAGAAACCCACAGTGGGTAATTAGCAGCAATCAAGAGAAGCTTAAACATGCCATGGAGGTGATGTTTCTGTCAAGAATAATTGTAGGAAATAAATCTCACGAGACAGGCTGAGGGCACAGAGCCTGCAGTAGTAGAGTTTCGAAAACCATTTCACTAGAATATTTTTCTCAAGTCAATCTTCCTGGATCAGCTTCCTGAGCCAAAAGCTTAGTATGGTTTTCTGAAAAGGATAGTCTGATGGTCTGCGCCTTTCCAAGAATCATTCTGCCACTGAGCCTGCTATGCTAATGAGTTTCTCACATTTGAGGATTTTTGTTTTGTTTTTTGCTTTTTGCTCCTCCCACCCCGCACCTTGGTACTGGGGAATGAACCCAGGGGCATGTTACCGCTGAGCTACATTCTCAGCCCTTTTTTATTTTTTTGAAATAGGGTCTCGCCAAATTGCAGAGAGTCTCACTAAGTTGCTGAGGCTGGCTTCAAAACTGCAGTCCTCCTGTGTTAGCCTATCAAGTACTGGTACTGGAAACATGCACCACCATGCCCACCTTCATATTTAAGATTGTAAATGTCTCAATGAAATCAGTTTTTACAGTCATTTCTACATTTTTTCTCTTTACATTTAAATAGGCATAGTCCATAAAATAATACCAATAATAATTTTACATAGATAAGTTACACAATCATTTTAGTTGAGTTTGTTTTGTGTGCATCTGTGTGTGTGGTACTAGAGATTGAACCTAGGGGCATTCTACCTCCGAGCTATACCTCCAGCCCTTTTTTATTTTTTGTTTTGAACAGGGTCTCACAAGGTTGCTAAGAGTCTCACTATATTGCTGAGGCTGTCCTCAAACCTGAGGTCCTCCTGTCTCAGTCTTCTAAGTACTGGGATTACAGGTGTGCACTACCACACCCGGCTTAGTTGAGTTTTAAAAAATATTAATCTTGTTTTCCATGGCTCTTGTAAAACCAAGAGGGCATTGAACAAAATGAAGCTTACAACAGGGGAACCAAATCATCACCTCATTTCGAAATGGTCCAGATTGTGTTGATCTATAAAGAGACTTAGAGGCATTAACAGAATTACCCAGGTAGTTTAAACCAATTACAGCCTGTTTTACTCTCTGTAGTGTGGGTGAAGTGAACGTTGTAAGTCCCTTAAATACAAAGTGAAGGCACAGTGTGCTTAAGGGGAAAATATTCAACAGAGAGAGACAACAATGCTCATACAAATAGATGCTTAAACTTGTTAGTGCGACTAAAATGTTTTCCTGGGGATGAGTCATAGTTTGCCTCCTTTGAGGGATAGGAAATCTAATTAGAAGATGACTTCTGGCTGGGAATGGAGGTGCACTCTTGTAATCTCAGCTACTTGGGAGGCTGAGGCAGGAGGCTTGCAAGTTTGAGGTCAGTCTGGGCAACTTAGCAAGACCCTGTTTTGAAATGAAATTTAAAAAGGTATGGGGATGTAGCTCAGTAGTAGAGTACTTGCCTAGCCTGTGTGAGGTCCTGTTCAATCAATAGCACCACAACAACAAAAAAAGGGATGACTTCCATTTCCATTTATTTCCAATAAATAAATATTATTTATTAAAAGTCTATAAAATGTTAACAGTGTCAGAGGCATAACAATAGCTCCTACAATAATTGTTTGTTTATGTAGCTATTTAAGGAATAAAGTTCTTATTAACAATCTCTCTAGAATTTGGATACAGGGTTTTAGACATTTTTTATCAAGCTATTTCCATTTTCCAAAAAATAATAAATACTAAGAAACATGGACTATATATTCATTTGGGTTTAGTATGAATTATACAGAAAAACTGAAACAAATCTGTCCCAGATGAAATTTTCTAAAACAGTATATCCTGTGTGTTATTGTGTGTGCATGTACACACACACACACACACACTCACACACACACACACGGTAACTATGTGAGGTGATCAAAGTGTTAATTAACTTGATTATGGTGATCATTTCATGATGCATAAATATATCAAATCAAGTTGTACAACCTATGTGTATACAATTTTTATTTTATTTTTTAATTATAATTCAATGAAACTGAGAAAAAAGTATAAATAGCAATGGCTAAATTATAATCTATCAAGCCAGGCGTGGTGGCGCACGCTTGTAATCCCAGTACTTTGGGAGGCAGAGACCGGAGGATCCGGGTTCATGGCCAGCCTCAGCTCTCTCTCTCTCTCTCTCTCTCTTTCTGTCTCTCTCTTTCTCCCTGTCTCTCTCTCTCTCTCTCTCTCTCTCTCTCTCTCTCTACCTAGTGAGGCCCTCCACAACTTTGTGAGACCCGGTTTCAAAATAAAGTATAAAAAAATAGGGCCGGGGGCGGGTAGCGCGGAGGTAGAACGCCCCTGGGTTCAATCCCCAGTACCGCAAAAAATAAATAAATAAATAAATAAATAAATAAAATAAAATAAAATAAAATAAATTATAATCTATCAAATTTATTGGTCAAATAGAATATTGGGAAGCACCCTGATATAAGTAGTCATTTAATTACCCATCTTTATTATTTAACTACAACTGAATTCTATTTTAACCAAATGTTACTCTTTTTATAGAAAATATATTTATGGATATTTTCCAGGCTAGGTGTAATTTCATGATATGCTATCCCAGCAAGAGAATTCACCTCTTCTGTGAAGATTAATCCATTGATGGCTGACTGGATTACTGGGATTTGGGACCAACTTGGAAGAAGTAGGTCACTGGTGGCATGCCCTGGGAGGGTTTATCTTTTCCCTTCCCCTCCCCCCACCTCTCTCTCTACTTCCTGGCTGCCATGAGCTGAGTGGCTTTACCTCACCATGCCCTTCCACCATGATGTTTTTGTCTTGGAGCCAGCTGACCATGGACTGAATCTCTGAAACCATGAGCCAAATAAATCTTTCCTCCTCTAAGTTGTTCTTGTCAAGTATTTTGGTCAAAGCAATGAAAAGCCAATACATTGATTCTCTTCTAGTATGAAGAACTGTTGCCACAACTTTTTTCTAATTGTCTGCAACTGAATTTCAGATTAATAGTTTTTCTTACTACCTTTAGTTGTAGTGTGTGCAAATGAATTCATGAATGACCAGAATTTATGAGATATATATGTTGTTATCTTTATAATGTCAAAAGACAATGAGAAGGACATGACTAACTCACAATCACTTTCCCATCATTGGTCAATTTTAAGCCTATGACTGGTCTCAACTTTTTTTTTTTTTTTTTTTTTTTT